>BCHZ01000002.1:3229897-3346368 GCA_001599795.1 Exophiala calicioides
GGATGATCCTCGGCCAGTTTCTCCTCAATCTGCACTACATGTTCGAGGAGTATGATCGCCTTGTCGACCTGCCCGTTCTGTCGATATGCGCGGGCTAAGCTATGCTGCGATGTTAGTCGGCGGGGATGATCCTCGGCCAGTTTCTCCTGGATCTGCACTATATGTTCGAGGAGTGTGATCGCCTTGTCGACCTGTCTGTTCTGTTGATATACGTCGGCTAAGTTACGCTGCGATAATAGTCGGTCGGGATGATCCTCGGCTAGTTTCTCGTCGATCTGCACTATATGTTCGAGGAGTGTGATCGCCTTGTCGACCTGCCCGTTCTGTTGATATGCGCGGGCTAAGTTATGCTGCGATGATAGTCTGTTAGGATGATTCTCGGCCAGTTTCTCCCGGATCTGCACTACATGTTCCAGGAGTGGGATAACTTCCTCGACTTTCCCACAGTTCAGTAGATTGATGCCCATAAGAACATAGACCCTGATCCATTCTTCATCCACACTTAATTTTTGAAGTCCAAGGTGAGCGCACAATCGATCTAGTAGCATGGAAAGTGTAGTGTCGTCCCTCATTTTATTCAGCTGCCAGCCACATTGTAAGAGAATGTCTGTGATCATGACGTTCAGCTCAGAACCGAATATGCAATGCATATCCCAATCTATCAGTGCCTGAAGATGAGGCTGCAGCTGCCGCGCATAAACTCGCCACAGCTCTTCGTCAAAACACGAAAGGGCCACGACAGAACCGGCTGAGACCCAGGAGGCATGCTGCTGTTGCTCGTCTTGACGGTCTCTCGCCCACGCATGAAGCAGTGGATGCATTGACACACTCGTCTGCCCGTCTTGAATATCAGTCGAAACTAGCGCAAGGGCTTTCAACGCATGTATAGCCTCCACCAGTCGAAAGGAGTCCCAGCTACCCGCACTGTGTTGTATGAGCGCAGGCAGGCGAGCAACATGCCATGTTGTCAGTTTGAGGTCCTCATGCGATGAGTCTGCCGAAATACTTTGCGCCTCATTCCACGCTGACTCAAACAGCCATAGTGGAAGCCGATTTGGTCCACAGATAGAGAGGAGTGATAGTAGCTGCAGTGCATCCAGGGCGGACTCCGTATCACTCACTTGCAGGATCTCAATAGAAGCTTGGAATGTCGCGTACACGTCCCTGTATCGCGACCGTGCCTGCGTTGGTCGAAATGTCAGGAGCTGTTTCCGTTGTCGATCGTAGACCCTGGGATATTCGGCTAAAATGCAGTGACCACGGGCGACATACGCTCCAGCCTGGATCAGCGCGAGAGCGTGTGAGTGCAACAATATCGCGACCGCGCGTGCATCGCCCATAACCGTCGAATGTTGACGGGCAGGAATGTTGGCAGCCTTGAGTAGAAGGTCTTGCGCCTCTTTCAAAGGAAGTTCTTCTAACGCCATGTACTTGGCTGTTGCGTACTGCTGGCAGTCCACGTTGCGTGATGTTAGGATGAGTACTCCGGCCGAACCTGTAGGGAAGAAGTCTTGATAGTCAATACTAGGGTCATCAGCATTGTCCAGCACCAACAGCCACGGTTGTTGAAGATCAGCGAGTCCTCGTCGGCCATCTTCCCATGTCGAGGCGGGGATCTTAAGTCGATCCGCAATCCTGAGGAAAGCGTTCTCCGCTAAAGAAGGGGTACTGACGTCGACCCAGAAAACACCCCAAAATCTATCGATATCGTTAGTTCTTCATGCGCACGCAGTGTAAGTTACGCTAAACTCACAACGGCCGAACGCGATGCGCGAGTTGTAGGCAGATCTCACTTTTCCCCTGGCCACCCATGCCGGAAACGACAATACGACACTGTATGGTGGATGGCTCATCAGACACTGCGGCTCGGACCACGTCTACCAGATCATCGAGAATATCCTCTCGTCCAGTGAACAAGGGATTGACGGAACGGTCAACAGCCCAATGTAAATTGCGTCTGTCGTCGATCGGTTCTGTTGGAGTCAGCTGCTATGAATGGTCAACCCACCAGAACACTTACCAGTAGCCAATTTGCCAATCTCCTTTTTCAGCCGAACGAATGCGTTGTCTTCCTCACCATATATCAAAGGCATGAACACATTGAATATTCCCAATAGAGAATAAGCCTTATCCTCCTTCTTCTTCGTTTCACGCTTCGCCGCCCATCGCAATCGTTCATCAATGTTGAAATGAGATAGAGGCGTCCCGCGGAGAGCGGCGATAGGAATGCCAGAGGTCTCGTGGATAAGATCTTCAAGGGATCCTTTATCGCCTAAGCGCACCCATTCTCGCGAGAAGAACTCCACCGAGGCCGGGGCAATGAGTTCTTGAAGAGTCCACCCTCGAGTGAACCACCGGCTTCTTCGAAAGGCAGGCTCCCATGTCCGTTGAGCGTCGCAGGCGTCCTCGCTGCTAAATGAGACATCATGCAAATAGACATAGCACCTATCTGCATTATGGTACCAGCGAAACATTGAATTAATGGCCTCGGAAAGCTCATTGTTGTTGGATTTATTGATACACGCAGTGTCTACCCAAAAGTATTGTAATTTGTCTTTGTTCGCCTGTTCCCCACAAAGCTTAATCTTCCTATAGCCATCCTTGCTCTTACTAGATGTGAGTCGCACTTCAGAAAAGGCCACTTCGTCTTTATCGGGACCCCAGGTATGGGACAGGATTGCGTAGGGGTGCGTTTCGTGGTCGAGATCATCGGTCAGGCTTAATTCGCCGTGATCATCTATGCTCAAAAGCCGCATCTTGGTAGTCCCACCTCAGAGGTGTACCAGGGAGCTATGAACACGACGTCGGCGTCGCCGTGGGGGTAAGATGGACTTGTAGGAGGAGGTGGACGAGAGTGAGAACTCTCGACGTGGATAGATTCGACTTCGAGCCTGATTGAGATCTACGGTGACAGGAGATTGTCCACATTTGCGGAAGGGCTCTGACGGAGGCGTAAACGCGGCCGACGTCCGCAAAGGAACCCGATAATATGACCAAAGCAACGCGAAGGTCCAGAGGCTGATGATGGCTGAACTATGTTCTAGGCAGAACTTGCGGCTGAAGAGATGCTTCGCGGGGTTTGGGAGAGTCTCGTTTCAAATGACAAGTCAACCAAAATCCGCAGGCACGTGCTAATCAGATGACGTAGCCTTGTATATGACGGACCGGTAAGCATACTGGGTCACTCCGTCTTAGTGTCCATATCTTCAGGTTGGTGGATCTGTTGTGTTCGGCTCCTCCCGAAGATCCACTTTTGGAAGTTGTTCGAGTTCTTCGGAGCAGGAAAACCTAAAGACGGGAAAGAAAAGATGCGGTAGAGCTGTGACTTGGGTTATGGTAATCGACTGGAATATGTCATTGGAAAATCTGCCCCCGAATGAAAGTGGTCCAGGTCTCAGCATGGCTCTTAGCCTCTTTCCAAGTGGCAAGGATATGCAGAGGGGGAGTTCTACTCAGAAAGAGACTACATGGGAACTGAAGGGATGACTTAGGAATCCATCACCACGTTCCATGATCGACATCTAGAAGAGCAAGATAAGAGTGAGTCCATACCCAAGGGGTTTCATCGCTAAGGGATGGACGCCAATCTGTGGTTCTTGTCGCCTAACGGATACAGGAAAGTTGTGATATCCTGCGATTCCTTTTCCTTGTCTCCCAAAGCTTCGTAGAACTCCATATGAGGAGACAGCAAGTCTGGGATGAGGCTCCACCCTTGTCGACCGAGGCGATCTTACCGTCGATGAACATATCCCGTCTCTTGAGTCTTTAGGTCGACTTCTGGCATCAGCTCCGTCCAAATAGGGCCGAATAGTTCACTAGGAGGCGTTTTTGTTGTTCAGGTCCTTGGTCCTCCGCTCCATCCATTAATGATGGTATCCAGCTTGTTTCCAGTCGACAATACCATGTAGTTTGCCATCTTTGACACCGATGTTGGTGAGGTGAGGTCCCCATAGGTGGGAACATACAGGGCGCATAAGGACTTGACTATCAGGCTGAATCCAAGAAAGCAAGGTCGTCGACAGATCATCTGTGCAGGTGAGGCTGCTGCGCCTTTCTGCGAGTGTTGGGGGGACGTCCATGGGGGCGGCTGAGCACCCTTGTAGTCTGCCTGAGGACAAGCGATCTCGCGGAGGACACATCCTTCAAAGTTCCGCAGCACTTGGATCGAGTCTGACAACTTTTCGGGGACGTCTGATTCACAGATATCCATGTCTGCACCGGGTAGTTCTAGAAACAACAACATAATCATTTTAACAGCCTTATTACTGGCAATGGACGACTGCAGTGGTAAGTCTGGACTCTGTTGTTGACAGTCGAGGGATATTCCTTGTTATTGGACGGCAGCTCGGAGGCCGGAGAAGCCTTGCACGTGGATACCATATGTACTTATGTAGTAGAGAAGGCGACAAATACAATACTCCGTAGATCCGCCTTGACCCGAGGCTTCAGACTCCCATGTTCAATAGGAAATGAATCAGCCTACGAGTAACTCCATCCACATAACATCCTATGCCAGAGAATTAGTGGACTTGGTGTTGCACACTACCACGTTACTACCCAACATTCTGTAAATTGCCATGCTATAGATCCATTGGCTTTAGTTCTCTGTACGCAAGCATGAGAACACTCCAACCGCTATGCTCAGCTCATCATTCATTTACTCCATTCCAAAAAGGTTCACCTCTTGTTTCATCCTCCTCTTCATTTCTACCGTCCGTACTCCAAGCTAGGTACAATAACCGGCCCGAATTTCACAACAGTCCCAAATGCTCCTTCTCCCTGTACCAGGAAGTCCGCTGCTAGACTCAGCTTTCCCGACCCTCGGTTCATGCTGGTCTGGCCGAAAGTCCCACCCACCACCTCCGGGTCGTAGACCACAATAGCCAAGTAATTCCTCCTTGCCATCAGCTTACGGTTCGCATGAGTGTTTTGTTGATTGGATGCATCCGGCTGGAAGAGTTCGATCATATCCTCCTTGGTGTCGGTGGGTACCGATGGCGTTGATCTTTGCCCGTTTGCCGGAATGTAAACGGGTTTGCTGCTGTTCAGTAATCTCATGACGTATGAGTTTGGAGGGGTGTTCACCACCGAAGACGAGATAAGTTGATACATGGTTTTGTGGTCTGACGGATGCGAGGGATCATGCACCAGACCTGCTCCACAGGTATTGACGGCTCCAGAGATGAACGTGAATCGTATGGACCTTTGGTGAGATATTCCTTGTAATGTCCGTATGAAGTAGGTTCGTTCAAGATCCTGACAAAGTGAGTAAAACAAGCCCTCATATTTCCAGGAGAACTCACCTTTGACTCGTGTGTCCACTGGTCCTTCAGCTCGTCGAGAACGTCGATATCTCCAAAGGGACTCAGAATGCCTCCCATCAGTCCTGACTTTCCTATGGCCCGCTTGACAGAATCAAAGCCAGAGCCGACGGCGCCCTTGGCACCAACGACTCCGGCAACCGAGCTGGTCACTTTTCCAAGGACATTGTACGCTCCAGTAACGGCCTTCTTTCCCGTTGCCATAGTAGAGGCAATTTGCTCGGCCGCCTCAAGTCGCGGGTAGATTAGCGGAACCGCAATCATTAATAGGCAATGCTGTATTGTTGGAGGAAGTAATGCGATCTTGGGGAATAGGCCTTGGTATGTTGGCCCAGCCATGACCTGGTGAGGATTTCGCTCGCTTCGGGTGTCTGGACCCACAACAGCTACGGCTGGTCCGAGGTATTTGACAAAATGCCACCCAGTACCCGTGATGGTGAATAAATCTCGATCACTGGAGACGTCGCGGAGGATCTCGAGAGTGGTGTGATGTTGGAATAGCAGGTACATCTCAATGCCGATGCGGCCAATGTTCTTGAACATGTTGCTGAATTGCATGTACTCGGGGTAGGACCCAAATCCGTCAAAACTGGAATCGTCAGCATTTCGAAATCATTCGATGGTCGACCCAACTCACATGTCATGATCATCGATCGTCAAAATATGGGGTATCTGGGCGAAAGCCTCACGCAAATAAGGCTGGTCAAAGTGGCTCGTATAGTAATGGAAATATGCATGCGTGACATCCTCCTCGTGGGCCGCCGTCCACACGGCATTCTTTCGGTTTTCTTTCCCGCTTGTAGCCAACCACTGTTTCAGAGAAGGGAGTTCTTTCCACAGCCTGTCGGCATAAATCTGGCTTCCCAGTCCCAGTTGGCAGTAGAAGCCGCCACACTCGGCATGCTTCTGCATGATGTCCTTCCACATGAATCCAACACCGCCCAGCCTTGCGCGCTCATTGGCACTGACATTCATTGAAAAGTCATTCCCCGAGGTAGCGATGAATCGCCAATTAGTCTCATATTTCCCCGCAACCATAAATTCGTACCGTGTACACCCAAGATGTGATGTGATCGCATAAGTCCACTTTGCAGATCCGGAATCTTCCATCCGGAGTTCAATTTCATATTTGTAGAATGTCCAGCGTTGGTGCGTGGATATGTTGGCGGCCTTGAGCTGGCGGGGATTTGGCGACAAGTCGAGACTTTGATGGATATGGATAGTGGGTGGCTGCGGTGCGTCTGTGACGAGCAGAATCGACCCATACCAGATTCCTTGGTCGATGTCCATGTTGGTGTAGCGAAGGTAAGGGCCAAAATATACACCATTCGTCGCCACTACTTTGTACAAGTCCACTCCACTAGAAGGCGGAGGTCCTGTAAATGCCGATGGATTTGACAAACCCATGACGCTCTGTTGGTCGTATCCCGGGGTCATCGGGATGCCGGGTGAAGCCATGGGTTTCTGGGCGAAAGAGAGGCCGGGAGAGGCTAGAGGGTTCTGGTACACACTGGCTACGGGGGATAGCGGAGTGTCGGCAATGTTCAAAGGTGTCGGACCTTTGGGGAATTCCCATTGAGTGGCTTGTGTGGGAAGATGAATGTAGTAGTACTGTCCCGAGCTGGGATCCATGTGCGCTATCCATCCCTCGGGCAGAGGGGGAGGAGACGCGGGTGGGATTTGCTGCGAAGGCGTTGGAGGGATCGCCTGCTGCTGCGGAATCTGCTGGACATGGCCATTGACGCCTGGAAGTGATGAGGGACTCTGGGTGGCTTGTCGAGGGTCATTTGCAAATGCTGGATGATCTGACTGATTTGGCATCTGGGTCCCTGATACAGGCACGGGTATGGGCACGGGCATCGTGCTTGCGGGTGCTGCGGCCGGCACGGGCGTGATGCCTGTGCCAACCATACTTCGTCTTTGTTTCTCATTTGGACCCCGGCCACCTGCACCGCCTGGAATCTGGGAGTACGCCGGAGGTGGCTCATCGTTGGATTGTAATCTTGCAAGCTCAGCTTCAGCAGAGTGCGGTGTCTGTCTTGGAGACGCCAATGGTCCCTGCGGTCCCGCCGGTCGCGCGTTTGCAGCTTGAGGGTGAGGCTCGGCTTCTTCCACGCCTTGGTAGACGGTAGGTACGGGATGCGCACTGCTCCCCGGAGCCTCAGTGGGTGTCCATGGCCGGCGAGGTGCATCATTGGGTTGCGGCTGCAAGGGAGCCCCATAATGGGCGGCCCTTTGTTGAGCAGCTACACTCTGGGCCTGAAGACTGGTCAAGGTCGCAGTGCCAGCAATTCCAGATGCTGCATAACGAGCCTCGATATCTGTCTGTGGTCGTGCACCAGGAGGCACAATGGGGGTCTCGGGCGGAGGAGGCGAGCCTCGCTGCGCTCTCGTAGTTGATGTCGAGGCAGTGGAACTCAGCCGGTTGATTGAGGAAGGGTCTCTGATCTTCAGCCTGCTCAGAGCGTCCGCTGTCGACGAGGATGACGGAGGAGGCCAATACTGCTCTTGGCCTTGTCGTTGAGAGACTGGCAAGGGCGCCGTCAGCGGGGGAGATCTCAGTGGGGCGTCCTCCCGTCGAGGGGCGCGCTGGAATAGCCCGTCTTTGTCTGGCGCCTCTGGCCCCGGAGACTCTGGCAAAGGCTTTGGTATGGTCCCGCGTCGTTCAGCAAGTGTCTGCGGAGACCTGGCATCCCCAGAGCCTGTTCTTGTTCCTCGTGGCCTTGCTCCACTCTCCGCACTCCCTGATTTTTCTGGAGAGGTAACTCGCCTCACCTCCGGGTATGGGTATAGGTTCGGCGCGGGGGATCCATTCGATCGGGCGGCCGAAGCCTGCTGCCTGGCCCTGTCGTCAGGGTAGGGTAGGGAGGGCATGGGATAGACCGTTGTGTTCTGCAAAGGCTGCTGGGGAGGAGGGCTTTGTGTGCCAGTGATGGAAGGGACGCCCGAGGATGCGCTGGAAGTTCTTTTGTTAATGCGTAGTGGCTCGACGATGGTGGGGGAGTCGCGGTCCAGAGGGCGGTTCAAGAACATCTCGCCTTCCGGCTTGCCCTGGTGTCCTGAAACACTCATGGCGACCGGTGGAGGACCCGACGTGAGGCCAACGAGGATTCCAGGGGCTTGGTGGAGGCGGAGGAGGACGAGGACGACGAGGAGGATTCGAGTCGACGGGTTTGGATGAGAGTGTGGAGAGGGGCAGGATGACGATGTCAGCGCTGGTCGGCGCCCGGCCGCCTGGGGGCACTTGTTTAGAAACAATGGCTAAGTTGGCGGAGAGGCCGGGTTGATGGCCGGGAGGAGAAATGGATATGGGAGACAGTGCGGAAAGATAGGGAGGACGGCGAGGTGGGAAGGAGGGAGGGAGGGAGAGGTGATGATGATGGTGGTGGTGGTGGTGACGCTGGTGACGCTGGTGACGATGGTGATGATGATATGGTGGGATGTTTGAGGATTGCCTACTTCGGGCGCAGCGAGACAGAAAGAAAGACGAGCGAGCAGGGCGCGAGGAGCAGAAGCAGAAGCAGGTACAGCGACAGGGACAAGGACAGAAATAGAAGCAGGAAGAGAAACAGGGTTGCTCCTTCCTTTAACAGCCACAGCAGCAGCAGCAGCAGCAGCAGCAGCAGCGTACCCAGTAGACTTGAATTGAAGAGCAGCAGCGACGGCAATGGCAACAGCAACAGCGCCTGCGCCTGCACCTGCACCCGCACCAGCACCAGCACCCGCACCAGCATCAGCACCCAGCATCAAGCCCCAAGTCTTCAGAAACGCACTCTCTCTCGTACCTGCGAGTCTGCGACAATGGATAGTGGGCTGCCAACGGCTGCCTTGTACCACTTAGGCCGCCTCCCACGCTGTAGCCGCCCAAGCCAACGCCGGCAGCGCCCAGGTGCCCCACGTCGCTCGGTCTTCGGGCGTCAAAGGTGCCTCTGTAGGCGTTGATTGGCCACGCGCGCCACGCACCTCCCGTGATGCCTCGTCCCGACATGCTCCCTGCACCGACTCCCTGCAATTCCTGGCGTCTGTGCTTCTTGCTGCTCCAGCCTGGCACAGTGGCACCGTGCCACACGCCATCTTCCGCTCGGCGGGCTGGGACATGGATGGAGACTTGACTTTCCCCTGTTGAGCTAGCGAATCCCTCTCTTCGTCCAATCCCGGGGTGCGGATGCGCCAAAGCATGAGGCGCACCTACTGGGTAAGGAGGAGATGCGCCCCTGTTGCACACCACCCATTGTTTCTCGCCCTGCCTCGCCGGAGATAATAACAATGATTCTATGGAGGAGGCAGATATTATTAATTTCAACGATAAACGTCCTTTGCTTGCCATCAACATGGCGACACCAGCTGTGTACCCAATCCTAAGTAAACCTGGCCATCGCCATATCAGGTCTTCTTCTGCCGTCATCCTCGTCTGCGCTTGCCGCCCTGGGCGCTCAACGTCGGCCATTCGGGGCCTGTGATTTGGTATTTCTGTGGGCACGTGATTTTGACTGCTCAGAACCCCTCCCAACAACCTTTGTCTAATTATGCGGACTGGCTTTCGCATGCTTCGCTTTCATGGGGATTGATAAATCAGGGAGGTTGGTTGAAGTCTCGGTTCTAATGCCCGCGAGTGGTCGCACACGGGGGACCGGATGCAGTTCCCGTTGACGAAATCTGTTCGTTGTCAGGCATCATGACTCTCCAGGCTAAGTACAGCACCCTTTCGGCAACTAAAATTCTAGACTCGATTCTACCGACAACAGAGGTCGTAAGGCAGCCTAAAATTCTATCACGAGTACTCGATGGCTTGAGCATACTCGCGACAGGGGGCTAATCACTCTGGACAATGCCCTGATCAAGCGCGAGATCGAGGAAAAGTCACAGGGAAGCAGCACGTCGACAGAGTTGGAATGCGACATATACATTCAGAATACAACTTGCGAGAGCAAGTCATCCCGAAACAAGACTTCCAAACCCATGCAATTACCATCGGTGCCATCTTTGGACGCCCAGGCTTTGTCCAGAAGCTCTAGGACACTGCGTACACAACCAATTCCCATGTCGACAAGTAAGTATTCCAAAGGCCGGTGGCATGTCTTTTGCTCTTCGGCCGTTGTAGCCCCGAGGCCAAGGATAAAAATGGGCCAGATCAGGACGGGAACATGCTGAAAGGTTTCCTTCTTCAGCTCCCGAACTAGCTTAAGCCCTGACTGGACATGACGTTGCATTGACGGGTGTTTCGCAGTAGTCGAAGGATCAAGGATCTTGGTCACAAAGATGAGGCACGCAAAGCGGTATATTTGACTCATTTGGACCACAGTTTTCGTGGATATAGGAGTCGCTTGGGTTTGGGCGTGCGATGGCATGTCGGGTGGCTCCCAGGCTTGCAGCTGCCTCATTATCGTCGAAGTTTCTGTCAAGTACCACCCGGAGAGAGGTACTCGGATCCGCATAAACGACAGCCTGTAAATGTAGTCAAAGAATTCATAGCAAAGTCCCAAGTCTCCACGCGCCACCCAGGTCGACTGAGCCGGATCAGCGTCACACACACCACGAAGGGCTTGCAAGAAGTGCCCAGTGTCGGTGTATTGATGGTCACTTGTGAAGACTCGTGCAATGAATGTGCTCGAAATGGCAAGCTGAAATGTAAATTCTTCGAGCAGTTGCCTTTGTGCGCGGGTATTCGGCAGGCCATACTCGATATGTTTGAGATACAGGTGACGCCCTGCAATAAGATGGGTAATGTTAGGAGTACGGTCGTCGTGTCTCAGTGTCTGCCCACAGTCAATAAGTAACACCGCGAGAAACTCCGAGGTAAGTACGGAGATCAAAATACCCACCCCAAATATATGGAGAGCATTAATGACTGCCAACAGACACTCCTCGATAGGGCCACGATCAAGATCCATTATACTGGTCGACAGCAGGCTAAGTGCCTGGGAGTAGTGACAGAGACTAACGCACGTCCACTTCGAATCTTTTCGAGATAGAATCGCGGCACCGCACGCGGCCGAGGCGTGGGCGAGAGCCGGCCAGTGAGACGAATTTAAATATGTTTGAGTCAACGAGCCCTCGGCGCCTGCGTATGGGACAATATGGATCTGTTCAAAGTAGTGAACGAGATACATGATCTCGGCTAAATACTTTTCGCTCCAACTCCTGGAGGTGGCGCTCAGTAAATCGGGAGGCCGGCGAAATGGATCGTCCGTTGAGGTCAGAAGGTGCTGCCTCCCATTGAGCGGGTGTTTCAAAATGAGGCTTTTGTGACCATATGCCTCCGGTGGCGGGGGCCATAGACAGCGGAATGACGGCCATTTACGACACCTTTTGCAGGTTGGCTTTTCCTCATCACACTTCTTCTTTCTATTGCGGCCTGGAACCACCGGGTTAGCAATCTCATAATCGCCGAGGGGGCTTGAGAACGCAACACCTACAGGTAATACAGCCGGTGACGCTCCGTTTATGCACAACAGATTGCCGGACTGGTGTCAGGTCTCCCTGGGATACTTTGAAACTGGCGAACATGGCAATAGATCTTTCGTAAATGCCTTGAGTTTACGGAATTAACGATGTCTCGTCTCCGGGGGATGTTTTAACATTTAATATACAAGGGAAACGATGAAGGCAGAATCAATCCAACTTCGTTCTCAAGAAAGAGATAAGATGAGGTCATGAAAGATAGTCTTGGCGAGATAAGTCGGCACGTGACCAATTGTCCCACCGCCCACCCTGTCTCATCTGTAAAGCATCCAAAACTTGGAAGAGGGCATTGGAATGCGGGGAAATTGATCTTCTTATATTTGAACTAGAGAGATAAAGGGTAAGTGTCGGAAATCAAGGAAGACATTTGGTCAGTTTACCCATCTGACTGACCACCATCACCAAATTCAGTGAGGAAGCCGCATATCTCCAATCAGATTTCGCAGTCTATATCCTGAGGTCGGCATATGGAGTAGTAGCGCCAGTTCAAACCCTGAATTCAAAGTGCTACTCTTTCCGTCGTTTCAATCTTCTCGGGGAACTTCAGGCCATTGGTCCTCCTGACTTCATCCATTACTTCCATAATGAGCACTGACTCCTCCAGACTCTCAAAGCTGGCGTGAGGCTCCTTTCGTCCCTCTACCAGCGCCCTCCCGGCTTCATCTGCCTCCCAGAACATGCCATGTCCCTCACCCTCGGGATTTATCTTCACGAATCCATTATACCAGCCACTCCCTTTGCCAGGGCCAGGCTGAGGCCACAACTTCTCTTCGTGTTCTCCGCTCTTAAGCACTAGCCTCGTACGGGTAGGCCGATAGATCGGTGGCCAAACCTGGATCTCGCCGATCGTCCCCAGTATGCGAATTGCGGGTCCGGCGGTGCCTTTCAGGTCAAAATCGTTACTGGATCGCAAAGTGGCGGATGCTACGGCATGCATGTCACCTCCAGCCTCAGTATCGCGTGGAAATGTCAAGAGAATGGTGGTCAGTTCATCGACCCCAGTTCGAGGGTATTTCTGCATGCTAGAAAGAACGCTGGGAGCTTTGCGGGATTCGGCTGGCTGAGTGGTGTAGATTGTTTGAAAGACCCAGGTCAAGCTGTAGATGGCCATATCGAGGAGGACACCGCCTGCAAGGTCAGGGTTGACCATGCGATGATTGTCAGGAATTTCCATCTCGGGGTCGTCCCCTTCGGCGTTTTCGGCAAAAACCCTGATCACTTTGCCAATCTTACCAGAAGTGATGAGGCCTCGGACGTAAATTGACAAGGGGAAATACCGCGTCCAGAGGCCTTCCATGAGAAACAAGTTCTTTTCAAGTGCGGTCCGAATCAACTTTCTGGCTTGAGCCGCATTAACGGTAAATGCCTTCTCACAGAGCACGTTCTTGCCCGCATCCAGACAGAGCATGACATTTTGGTAGTGGTGTGAATGTGGGGTGGCGACGTAGACAATGTCAATGTTGTCGTCCGCGACTAGCTCTTCGTACGAGCCGTACGCTTTTGCAAGGGACGGCGCATTGATCTGCTTCAAAAATTTCTGCGCGCGAGATAAGCCCGAGGAGCTAGCTGCTGCCACAATAGTGTGTTTGATATCGTGTACGTCGCGCGTTGCAGGGTCGACAAGGAGATCCTTGGAGAAAGTTTCGGCGATGAGGCCGGTGGCTGCTGGGCGTCAGTATGTTGAGAGCATGAAACTCGTGCGGTCTCGACAAGACACTTGCCTAAAATTCCCCAACGGATAGTTCTGGCCTCCATAGTAACGATGGCTCTGCTATGGCTTTCTGCTTGGAGCTTTCGATGGGGACACACCGAATGAAAGACTGTAAAGTGATCACTTCAGAAGCTGAAATTCCTTAAGAAATGCTTCAATGAGCCCTGAGAGAGATAAGTAGCCTGGACTTGAGCCTACAGTCATCTCTCGTTTCTCCTTATTCGACCAATGGTGAAGGTTTCGATGTTGGCATTTAGGATTTACCTACACCATTCGGCGGGTGCAGGTCCAAATACGGTCAGCCGCCATCCGCCAGTGTGCAGGAGACCGACCCACTCTCACTGAGCTTCTCGGTTGTGACACCTGGTGGATCGTGTAGATAAGAAAAACGCACGATGAAGGTTTCAATTCTGTCCTCGGATTAACCGGCATCCCTCGGCCGGTGCGTGTCCAAATGCGGCCAGCCGCTAGCGTACAGGAGACTAGCAAACGTACTCGACTTCTTGGTTCTTGGTCCTTAGCTGCGGTCCGCCGGATCGAGTAAATTAAGAAGAGATCTCAAGAAGACGTCCTGCGTAAGACAAATTGGTTAAAAAGGTTGCGTAACGAGTCCCTGGATCTTGCCCTACCCCGAGGTTCTGGAACGCCGGACTAGGAGTGACCAGGTCGACGAGCAGATAGGTATGTGGATCGATTCTGCCTCAATCTCATAGCTAAAGGAACAGAAGATATAGAATTGCACAAATTGTGACTTGTGACATGATTTATATGTATCTAATCTTGTTTGGATATCCAAGGGAAAAGCTGTGTCATCGCTAGAGTGGTCAGACTTTGGTCGGGACACTGGTAGAGACCATCGTGGTAACAACCTCAACTCCATCAAGGGCAAGGCCAGGCTCGACCCCCTGCATCACTTCCTTAAGGCTCGGGTTGGTCAGTCGCTCCTGGCCACCAAAGATCTCGTCAATTTCTTCCAAGCTCTTGCCCTTGGTCTCGACCCAAAAATAGGCTACAAATAGCAACTGGAGGAAATCCCAACTGCCATTGATCATATAGGTCTTCCACCCAATGGAGTTCAGAGCATAGGGGAAGGCCATTGTTACCATCAGCCTGGGGATAGTCAGCTATGTCATAAAGCCAGAGCTGAGAGGGCCCTTTGATTGTAGTCATGTTACTTACCCAAGCCCGTTGGCCAGGAATGTATATACTCCCATCCCTGTTGACCTAACAGAGTAATTGAGAACTTCCGGGGGATACAGCTCTGCCAGTGGGGTCCACGCAAGACTGTAGGACCCCTGGAACAGAAAGATGAGGGCCACAGTGCCGTAGACACCAGACTTGTCGTTACTAGTTCCGTAGACTGGAAAAGACAAGTATGTCAGTTGATGGCTTCTCCAAGGAAAGGCAGACCCACGTTTTGTAAATGCTCCCACCAGGAAGATCAAAATCATCATTGCCACGCATGAAATGATGGCCAAGGGTTTTCGTCCCACCGTGTCCAGGGAGAAAGTGCCCACAAGGGCGCATACAAGACACCACGCATTCAGGATGATATTCTATTCACAGTCAGTGATCCATGGGACTAGAACATCGAATGGGAACGAGACTCACAATTTGCAATTGCGTGGTTGTGTTTGTGATTCCGGCATTATCCAGCATCACCCCCAAGTAGTAAGAGATGATGTTATTGCCTACTCCAGAGGTTAGGGTCACTTCGGGGGGTAGCATGGCAGGAACAGTTTCAAACCTGAGCACATGGTGATGACGGCGACTGAGATGCACAGCGCTAATCTCCTAAAGTTCTGCTTGTTCTTGACGAGCGCAAGGGGGTTTAGTTTCTGCCCCTCGAGCGCCTCTTGTGCGAGCGTATCACAAATCTCCTTATACGTGGTAAGTACGACGGGATCCTCGCGATTACCGTCTGCATAGGTTTCTGAAATGGTCGTGAGAGCCTCTTCGTGGCGATCGCGATAGATCAGCCACCGGGGGCTTTCTGGGAGTAACGGCAACGCAACCACAGAGATGATGGTCAGGACACCCTGAATAGCAGATGGCAGGCGCCAGGCCCAGGTAGAATCCATTTTTGCGGTACCGTACGTCACACCTGCTGCCAGGAGACCACCTAAAATAAGCGTCAACAGAAGAGCACTCGAAAAGAGAGTGGTTTCATCACATACCAACATAGAAAAATGACATGAAAGTTCCTAGACCGATTGCTCGCCATCTCAGAGTCAAGGTCTCGGCAAGATAAACCGGTGCGCTGAGGAAAGATGCACCATTGCCCATCCCGACGATAAAACGAGCAACGACAAACATGGCAATATTTTGTGACGCCACCTGCAAGATAACACCCACTAGGGTGATGATTGCACTAATCCACATGGCTCTCTTTCGCCCAAGACTGTCCGCGACTTTGCCGAAGAAGAGCCCACCAACCGCTGTACCGGCCCATGAGATCGCGGACTGGAGAGCGAAGGTTGCTGTGTTCAGTTTGAAATAATCGGTGTATGAAGGAAGGATGTTCAGACCAGCCCTGTTGTATCATGTCAGAAATTGAAATCCCATTGCTCCGATGTCGAGAGGTTTGTGCTGTACTCACATCATGGAGGCATCATATCCGAGTGTCTATGAAATGATTGCTGGGTTAGTCGAAGATCCGACTTTGTTTTCAATATGCTTCATACCGTAGACAAACTGCTCGAGCACCACAAAAGTAAAGTCAAGGTCCATTTGGAGGAGCGCGGGAGCTTCACTCCCAGCTGCTTTGGAGTCATGACTTGGGAGGGGTTTGATCCGGTGCGACGTGAGCAACCGTGTTCTTGCTCTTGGAAATTAGGAAAGAAGCCTGCTAGCTGAACTGGCTGCCGGAGGAGATATCAATGAAATAGAGAAGGAGAAATTTCAAGACGTTCTCTACGCACCGGTTATCTTTGTAGTTCCCGAAAAAGATGGGCTCATACGTACTTGTGTGCATAGCCACCTCTGCTTCCTCGCATCACAATGGATGCCCCATCAACCAATGTCTGCTCTACGATTACCATGAACCGGACTTGAGCATGGGCACCTGTCAAGTTTCATTGTCTTGGAGATAGCTCAGTCGACCTGTCCCGCTGTTAAGATGAGTGCGGAGAAAAGATAAGGAAGGCCCTTGAAGCTGCTAATGAGGTTGAACTGGGGACGGACCACGAAGTAAGACTGTAGTCCTCTGGAGCGAAATTTCCAACGGAGAGTTTGCACTACTGGCGGCACGGGCGGCAGTCCATATTCGGAAAAGTAAGATAAAGTCTGATTTCGGAAGGCCCCCATTCAGGGCAATAATAGCCCCAAACCAGGGCAAGATCCCCGGAGATAAGCGTGAAAAAGTACGGGGTATTGGCTGTCGAGGCGGCAAGAGCACCGGAGGGAATGGCTTAGCTTCATGATGTCAAAAAGATCTTATCTTGACCTTCGACTGGCCCACCACTGGACACGCACGCTCCTGGGTACCGCAGATCCTATCCTGTCTGTGATTTGGAGACACAAAACTGAGCCCCCCCCCCGCCCCTGCGGGCGAATGTCGCGGCAAACCGAGTTCCGTTTAGTGGTTACAACTTACACTGAACTTGCTGAACGTTTCTTATTTATAACAAAGCTGGGAAGACGAAGATAACTGCCGAGGTAGCCTGAGGGGTTATTCAGCGTTGGTGGGTCTAGACTGCTCCTTTGGTTAAGGCACGCGCGGTTATCCATTTTTGAACACAGTCTCCTCTCCATGGAGTAAATTGTGTAACGCAGATTCTTCAGGTCAATAAACAGCATCGCCTCAGCGATTCCGGTTCGGCATTGACAGAAAATCTCGGTGGCGTTCTCATCTATAAAGTTGCGGTTGTCCTGAAGCTCCTCGGGGGTATTTTTATGCCTCCTTCTGAATCTTAGTATCAGAAACCACATTTACAAGAGATCAATATGGGAGAGGCCAAACTTGCCCCCGGTGAATGGGTGTGGCCCGAGTATACCCGAGAAGGAGGAGAATTGAATCCGGACAACATCCGGGTTAAGAAGGAGATTGCAGCGCAGTACGGAGAAGAGGCGCTGCGCCGTAGCTGGATTTCAGTCTGCCAAAAGCTCGACACACTCACTGAACAAATCAAAGAAGATGGAACAAGCTTCATCCGAGAGTTCTCGTACGACGATTTCTTCAAGATGAGTGAAGCAGAGAAGGAGAAGATCAAAGAAAGAGGATGTGTCGTCATTCGAGGTGCGATTCCCAAAGACACAGCCGAATCCTGGTTTCAGGACATCAAGACATACACAAAGGAGAACAAGGGCGTTATTACGGGTAAGGCAGTAACACAAAGTCCAATTTGGTTGCGCTCACGCTAACCATCTACGCCCCAGGCTGGCCCAGGGAGGAACCGTACATCCTGCAGCTGTACTGGTCCCGAGTGCAACTGGGATGTCGCACTCATCCCCGTACAATGGCCATACAGCGCGCCATCCTCAATCTGTTCCACGACGAGGAGGATCCGGAAAAGAAGTTCGCAGCTCCACTGGCCTATGCAGATGCCATGCGCATCCGTCCTCCAGGGAAGCGATTCCACGGACTGGGCCCTCACATCGACGCCGGTAGTCTATGCCGATGGGATGACCCAGAATATCGCAAGGTATATGACAAGATCTGGGCCGGTAAACCGGACGAGTTTGACCCATACCACCTGACCCACCGCAAGCGAGGCAGCCCAGCATACTATCCAGGCGCTGCACAGTCTCACGTCGTCCGCGCTTTCCAGGGATGGACTGCCCTTTCCCCGGCAGCACCTCGCGAGGGCAGTCTCCAGTTGTTTCCCGATTTGAAGTACGGGATTGCCTATGTGATGTTGCGTCCATTCTTCCAGCCACCGACGAACAAGGCCGATATCCTGAACGCTGAGAAATGGTCCTTCAATCTCGACGATGCTTGGTTCCCCGGAGTGTGGCGCGACACCCCTCAGGTACTCAGTCCAGAGGCTTTCCCCCATTTGCGCCTCAAGGAGTGTTTGGCCTATATCCCCCAGATGAGTCCAGGGGATACTGTGTGGTGGCATATGGATGTAAGTTGAAACACTTCAAGGACGTGATACAGCGCTGATTACGTGTGGATAGATGTGTCATGCGGTTGAGGTCGAGCACAATGGCGTCGAAGATGCGTGTGTTGTCTACGGCGCGGCAACTCCAACAACGGAAATGAACGTGCAATACATGAAAAATCAGCTCAAGGATTTCTTGGACGGTGTTTCTCCAGAAGACTTCCGCGGTGGCTGCTATGAAAAGGGGCTAAAGGGGTTTCCTGGAGAGTCTGCCATCTTAAATGGCCCGGAGGGCAGAAGGGCAGTTGGCTTTGGGTTGTAGGTACACTGCAATAAGCGATTGTCTTGAACGACACACTGTCATTCATTGCAATCCACAAGCCGCATTGGACCAGCATCATGATTCAAAGTGCGATCAAGGTCACCTGACTGAATATGTAAGGTCGTTGATAAGCCTGGTAAGAAATAAGAAGCCTAGGTCTAAGCCTATAACTAATGGTTTTCCCTTTATTCGACCTATAATGAAAGTTCTAATTTTAGCCTTTAGGGATTTACCTCGATCCCTCGGCAGGTGAAGGCCGGCGAGTAGGAGACCACCCACTCCCACGAGGCTGTACCAAGCTCACGTGTGAGTTACCTAAGTAGAGCGTTGCCGCCAACAGGGGGTGTAAGAATTGACGGGCCATTTTCCATAGGCCGGCTCATTGTCGGTGGCCCGTCAATTCTTACACCCACTGTTGCCGCTTTTAATTCAACTGACCCTCCCCTCACGTTCGCGCCCACCTCGCTCACCTTTTGTTGGGACCTAGGGATAAAGGCTAGGTGACGAAACGGAGGGGGATCGCATTTATTGTAGGACTCTCTTGTCTTCTTGCAAAGGCAGGAAGACAGGTGAGATATATATAGGCTATATAGAGCAAAGAGAACAAAAGAGTGTTGCCAGGCACCTGTCAAAGGCGCGATCGAGGGTTCCGGAGAGAGCGTAGTTGAACTGACATCGTCATTCGCTGTGTAGATAGGCAGAAGACCATGGTTGCCCGAGAACTGTGACTCATTCAGCTTGCATTTGTATAGCAAGTGGGTCGGTTGGGTCACAATGGCAAGGCTACCATCGGTGCCTAGAGTAAAGCGCTTTGGTAAAGCGCTCTTGCAAGGAGTGATTGGCGGAGAGTGGTTGAGTCATTTAGGCAGTGATCGGAACGTGTTGGAAGCTGTGCAAGGATGGCACCGAGTGAGTGATAGGCGCAAATTCTGGTGTAGATGGCGATCAACGCCATCAATTGGTAAAGAGTGGCATAAATCGATCATCAACTTAATTGTGCGGTCTTGTTGGCATTCAACCGTGCAATGCGCCGCTGTAATTTAGGCGGGGCATAGTGCCACAAGTGGCACTATACAACACCTTTACACTCACCATTTTACACTCACCCTACTTACCTTCGAACTCACCCTTCGTCCTCAACTTGATTGTAAATCCAATGGCACAGCATTCTACACCCAAATATCCAGCTAGACATGAACCACGGCAGATTTTGCGGTCATACTGAAGAACCATCTTGCGGCGGCAGACACTCGCGGTGGGCGCGTTCTGAAACACAATCTGCACCCAAGTCCACACGCAATAAGAAGGATAACTTGTTACCACTTCTCCTCGGCACTTTGGAATATCTTCACACCTGTCGTCTGCGAAAATGCGTACCTCTCACGAACTTCCCGACCATGTCTTACACAACATAATTTCCGTGGTTCTAGATTCAACACGATTCAACGGCTGGCAGCTATCGCTAAGATTGGTCAATCGTAAGTACCACAGAAATCTTTACCCGGCTCTTACTACCACGACATCCTTGGTGTAGACCAGTTCAATGAAGCTGTGCTCCATGTGTTCTACTTTCAGAAAAGACTTGTGGCCACTACTGGAGGCCACTCACTCGATTGCATCAATCCATGTTACGAGCGATTCTGCCGAAGTCATATGGCCTCCCCACCAAAAGCAGTCTACGCGACGCGCTTTAACTTCCAAAGCTTGCTCGCAATCCGAGACTTTCCTACCGGCGCCACGTACCCTCGTCTGCTCCTGCGGCAGTGGAACGCAGCACTTACGATCTTGCGAGGAGTAGACAATCTTAAACAGCTCGATTCAGACCAAGTCCGCTTCTACTCGACCTGCAGCGACAATCCGAGTTTCAATGATGCTCCCAGCGCGATCCTCTCTGAGGCTGTTGGTTCTTGCCTAGGTCCAGGCTTTCTGACAATGCTGATCCGAGGTAAATGGGATCATTATTGTGCAGATCCTGGCATTGTTGAACCTCCTGCGTTCTGGGTCGCTCTGAGTGCATGCGTGCTGGGAGACATACAACTGTTTGAGGCATACTCCAGCAAACTGGCACTACCTGTTGAGAGTTCCTCCTCACTCAGCCAGCCTATCGGTCTATTGAAAGTGGCGATAAAGCATGCCCAACTCCTCATTATCGGTCGTTTGCTTCAACAACATCCAACCATGATGTCAGAGATACACACCAGCTATTCACCTCTACGAGTAGCTATTTTTTCCAACAATGCCGAAGTTCTGAAAGCTCTGCTTAAATATACGCCAAACTCGCCCGACTTGCTGACGAAAGCCTTAAATCGCGGTGGGCCTCCACTCGCTTTATCTAGCAGTGGCTCAGAGACTGTCAGATTGTTGACACGGCATTTCGCTCCCCTCTCTGCCGAATCACGTACTCGGCTGATCATTCAGTCATGTGCAGTAGGCGACGTAATGCTTTTGGAAGAGTTCTCGAAAACAGAACCGCTTTTCAGTCATCGCATTGACGACGCAGGCGGTCGCATACCAACATACATCAATTGCGCTATCCGCTGCGGCAATATTGAGTGCTTGCGCTTCTTACTCAGCCATGGAGTCGTTGAAGATCCATATCGACAAGCAATGGCATGGGTGTCAGAGCAGGCTCTATCATACAATCAGATAGAATGCTATCGAGAACTGTACCAGCAATTTGATGCACCTCGAGACGGACGATTTTTCGATTATCTTGCTTTGGCAGAAAACGCGGAAGACCTCATGGCCGAGTTTATCGACAAAGAAGGAAGCATCATCTTTCAACTGTTGGGGGATCCGGGCGATCGAAAAGCGTCGATTGCTCAAAGAGCGCTGTGGAACGCTATTCAACGACTCAGGCCTGGAAATGTCCAGTTCCTCCTACGCATGGGGGTACGCATTCCCCTAGGCGAAGGGTTACGCAGGTTCGAGTGTCCACAGTCCGGGGATCCTTATGAGACCGAATGGCCCTATTTTAACTTGAACCGGGACGCGTTCCTACGCACTCAAGCAGTGCTCGATGCCTTCAACTTGCCGAAATTAAGGATAATTGTATGAAGCGGAAGCTTGTTCTCATGGCCATCCATGCCAGCTATGCTTGGATAACGAGCTGGAAGCCTGAGCAGGCTAAGAGGACGAGAAGACTCAGTAAGGACTGCAGATCTGCTTATGAAACTTGCGTGGTTGTCTCAAATCAATTTTGAAAGTGTGTCAAGGCGCTCGAGCGATGGGAAAGTACGGGTGGTACAGGTTGGAACAATGCATTGATAGTAGAATCCATCCCTCTATTTTCGAACCGCGTTGAGCATCCTCATTCATATCTTTTTATCTTATCGAAAATAAACAACCACAATCTTCTCATTGGGTCGTGATTGGGATAGTTTAGGATGGAGTATTCTCGAGCGTTATTCTATGACCGAGTTAGTGGTATGCGATAGTATTCTGGCTTTACACTCGGGTGCAATGTAGAACTCCACCACTATACAGTAGACGCGAGCAGTCCATGGCCACGAGGGGTTTGGAGAGGTATTTAACGAACAGGAATGCCTCACTACTGAATGGAACTGGTTGATTGGTAAATATACTCCTCCCTGGTTCGTGCATATGCAGACACACTCCATGAAGTCCCATTGTTCCAACATATCGTTTCATGTGTAGGCCGTATGACAAGCAGATACTGGCATGCCAGTTGGGCCTATTACGAGAACAAGAAAATGCTTGGACGAAAGTGCCACCAGTGCCATAACAAATGTGCCATCACCACCACTGTACGCTATCATACGGCTTATCACCTTTCATCCAGGATGAATCGAGCCCGTTGCTCTGCTGGCGAGTTCGAAGTGTACCAGGACGAACGGAGGTGCCATTGACCTGGCTTACCGGCGGCCTGGTCGATGTCCTCTGGCAAGCGCGGAAAGAGATCTTGTCGGTATCCAAGCAGCAGCTCGTGATCTTGTAGTTGCAGGTGTAGTAGAGGCTCTTGTCCGTCATATCACAGAAGAGGGATTCTGGGAGGGACACAAACGAGTGGCCGAACGAGCTCCAGGACTCGCAGAGCTCACGCGCGCTATTAAAAAGGTTGGGCGAGATGATCAGGAGTTCGGCCAAGGGCCGACGTGGTGGCCCTTGTGTTCCACTGGAGCTGTTTGAGCCGATTGTGTTGTTTGGAAATAATGGCATGTGTTGGCGGTCGTGGCGCCTGATATCTCTCCGCCGTCCGGCTGCGCCAGCTGCGCCCGTGATGAGATTGTTGGCCAGAATACCTGGATTTTCGATGATGAAACCAGGATCCTTGTCAGTGCCAATCAGCGTGTCGTTGTCTGAGTCTGTGATAAACTCGGGCGGGTGTGGGAACACAAGAATCGAGTCCTCTGTCTTCAGCTGCGGGTACATGCGGAATCTTGGCCCGCTCTTGCTCATGATGTCGTGGTTGTGGGAATAGGACACTCCCAAGTTTTCGTTCGAGTTGCTGAAACTAGGGAGATGAAGGCCCATGCCTTCATGGGGGATATCATTGGAGTCACCCCTAGATACATATCGGGTTCTCGATCTCACCCGTGGCCTGCTGCTGGAGGACGGGAGTATTGCTGTGAGACCAAAATGCGCCGCAAGTAGCGGTAAAGGACAGAGTCTCTTCGGGCTCGCTGACTCGGTACCATCCTTATGGGGAACTGTGATCAAACCCAACGAATGGGTCCAGGCATGTGTTCGTGTGGGGCCGCCGACATTGTCCTTAGTAGCATTCAGAGAGAGACGGGAATTTGAAATTGAAAGCTGTACTTGTCAAGACGTCGACACAAACACCTTGGCCCACGTGCGCCGAGTACTACGGTCTCGCGGTATCTGCCTCCACTGCACGTGTGGCTATTCCGCCAAGGCCGCTAAAATTAGTCACGCGATCGTACGTCACAACGGCGATCCAAAAGTCTTTCCATTCTCAGTGCTTCGTTGATGTCTGCACCTCGGTCTCAACACCGCCACACGCATTGTCATCAGCGCCACATTCGAGATGGAGAGAAGCTACGAGGTGAGAAAAAATGGGCTTTGTCTTACTCTGATCTAACGAAGTCCAGTGCGCCATGCGCCACCTGAATGGAAGGAAAGCGCGTCCGAAGCAGAACCTGGACGATATGCGGGGCTCCGATGATATGGCGAAGTGGCTCGAAATCATTGGCCACTCGCTACATGATGATTTGGTTTTTGACAAGAACAATATGTTGATAACGAAGCTCGCAGGTCGACAAGCTCAACAACCTTAACATCATCCACGTATCGGGAACGAACGGTAAAGGCAGTACCTGTTCATTCACATCTTCGTTCCTTTTATCACACGGGAAAACTAGCGGGTACCCTCGGAAGGTCGGGCTCTATACCTCACCGCATATGAGGAATATACGGGAGAGAATCCAGATCAATGGTGAGCCGATATCTGAAGAACTCTTCACGAGACCCTTTTTTGAGGTCTGGGATAAACTACCTGAACAACCTACCAAACAACTGGATATCCCTAGATATCTCCAGCTCTTGACACTCACCTCATATCACGTCTTCCTAACAGAAAATGTGGATGTGGCGATTTACGAGACTCATCTTGGCGGTGAGTATGATGCGACCAATATCGTTAACAGTCCCAAAATAACAGCCGTGACATCAATTGCTTTGGATCATGTGAATTTGCTTGGTCCAACACTTGAAGAAATTGCCTGGCATAAAGCAGGAATCTTCAAGCCGGGAAGCTTGGCATTTTCAACTTCTCAGCTGCCGGAAGTCACTACAGTACTGGAGGGAAGAGCAGTGGAGAGAGGAGTCGTACTAAAGTTCGTTGATATTGATGCTGCGCTTCCGACCGAGGCACCTTCATTGAAGCCAATTGTTCAAAGAAAGAATTGCTCCCTTGCGCTCGCAATTACCCGTACCTGGCTTCGGGTAGTACCCGAGGCTCTGGCCTCCTTGGATTCCAGCGACATTGCAAATGGCGTTGAGTATTTCCACTGGCCGGGAAGATTTCAGAAAATCACGGTAGGAAAACACAAATGGTTCCTTGACGGAGCCCACAATGATTCAAGTGTTGAACATACTGCACGATGGTACGCCGAGGGTATCTGCAGGTGAGACGCCCAATGTATGCCGCACTCGTCTATTAACCTCTTCTAGTAATCCTCTGCCTCCCATCATAATCCTGGTATTCAGCCATTTTTCCGCACGGGATGGTGCTACGATTTTGCAGTGTCTTGCCAAAAGCCTGCAAGAATACGACGTCCGGCTCCAGCATGTTATTCTGACCTCATATGATGAAAGACGAGATGGACAAGCCACAATAGGTAGAACATCCCGTTATAGCAACAAAAGGTGCACTAGTTAATCCCCGTGCAGACAGGAATCTAAGAACTCGCTTTATACCAGAAGTTCAGGAACGATACACTGAAACCTGGAAAGACCTTGATCCTGAGGCAACAATATCAACTGAGCGGACGATTGAAGAAGCCTTGGATCGGGCAAGAGAGATTGGCCAATCGCATGATGACGTTCAAGTGTTGATAACTGGTAGTCTACACCTCGTTAGTGGAGCACTTCGCCTCTTGGACCGTGATGGGGCCAACCTGACTAGCTGACTCGTCGACCAAACTCCTTCATCCTCAAGCAGCTGATGGAGGACAGAATCCACAGGAGCGTTCTTTGGATCTCGGTCAGGATCACCTCTGGGTTGCCGTTCCCTTCCTCAACTATCCAAGAGACCCAATACCAGTGAAACTCGAAATGGAGAAATTTGAATGGTTCTGCCTATGTGGTGCAGAGTCACAGAGCACCAAGTATTCAAGTATGGAGAACACAAGAAGATACAGAGCATGAGCACCAGTCTTACTGAAATTGTGACTACGAAAGAAGGAGGGAAGGCCTTGCAAGATGAGTGTGACTATGTAGATATAGGAAATCCGGATGTATAACCGCCGAAATCGGGATGTATATCCCGGCCGAAATTGAGAACAAACTATAAAGTAGCCATCACGTGATCGAGCTGGTCTTCCATTTCACACGTTCGTCAGGCAACAAGACGTTTGACATTTCGAAAACCAGCGGTTAGGTGCTACGGAAGCCTGGCAATGGAAACGATCAGAGATCTCCGCGAACATATGTAGCATATCGTTGGACACTGTGAGGGCGCTCATTCTTCTCAGTTCTCGTCTCGTGTCAATCCAGCACTTTCCGTGCGTGCTAATTCTGCTCACATTACGTCTTCTATTCACTGTCTTCTTGCGTTTGGCAACCTGTCGCTCAAAACAACATGACGAGAAATATACCAACAGGAGTGGCAATGCTGTTTGCGCTGCTAGTGGATGCCAGTGCACAACTCCTCAGCTGCTTGGATATCCATTGTCCCGTGAGCTTCGGCGCTGCCCAATGCAACATCGATCACGCAACTCTCACGGAGATTGGTGTTGCAAACCTCTCTTCGTCTATCTTCGAATCCTCTGACCTAGACCGTTGGATACGCCCCCGAAGCTACTACCAGCAGCACCGATCAAAGACGTCACTATTTAAGCACTCCACAGGGGCTCAACCTGAACACCCGCACAGATATCGCCGGTTGCACCCTATTATTCATCGGCATCGAAGCTGGCCTAAGCTTCGTCAAACCTAATGGAACCATTCTAGACCTGGGATTTGTTTCTGGTACCTGTGCCGACACGCTTGGAAGCACATGCGAATTTGATCTTACTTCCCAAGTGCATGACCTGGCGGCAAATTCGACTGCTTCGAGGGATCTTCAATGCTCCAACATAGCACAGGCACTCCAATTTTCGCCTCCCGAGTCATGCACAAAGGTGGGATATGGGTAACATCACAGCAAAGAGCAAGTTCTTTTTGCTGTTTAATGCAATGAACAGGCTGACATCTCCCAGCCATCACAGTGTCCGGCAGTCAATCTGCTCTGCACCTTGATGGTTGCAATCCTACCATCAACCCCACTTACGACGTACGAAGTGTCGTAACTTTCCCAAACCTCAATGACGAATCATATACCATTGATATCACTCCCCCCATGACGATATTCGCGGCCACTGGGAATGCGACGGATGTGATGGCGAGGCTCAAGGTGCATTTGAACTACATGAAACCGATGGAGGATTCATCACCGAATGAGGTGGGGTCGAATGGTAGTGGGGAGGCTCTCGCTGTGAGGAATTCATCGCCGTCCATGTTGGCTGTTCTAGTCGTATTTCTGGCTACTACTGTCTTCATGGGCTGATGCTCTTGGGTGTTGCGAGGTCTCGGTCTTGTATCATAAATTGCTTGTCTAGGGGTCGTCTACGTACTAGCATAGAGGCTTTGGTTTCACGGCTTGATTTAGAATAGAAATTTGTCTTTACTCAACTTCCCGATTCACATCATTAACGTCAGGAGAGGGGCCAAGTCCGTGTCTCTTCAGTGATTAAATGGCTGCATCTGGGTCTTGGAATCTCACGAGTGTTAACATAACATATTAGGCAATTGTCCGGCTAAACTCTGTTTGAGAGATCGTGGAGATCTTGATTTTCAGTTATACTTAGGCGATTTTCTGGGTACAAGTTCCCCAATAGATCTTGAGCTCTCCTCCTAAGCTTCACGTAATCACCGAAACTCTAGAGCAAATTTACCTTTGGATCGTCAGAGGAAGAGCGAAGTATGCCCCAGCCAGGTGATGACAAGCCGGATGGGGACGACCCGGATCAGGCCCGATATGATTTCGATAGTGTATTCAACTGAACAGACCCTGAAATGGTCTTGGTCAGGAGATCGAAAGGTGGCATTCATGGACTGGAGCTACAAGAAGTTCAACGGGAGCGATATGTCACCTAAAGCACATTATTCCGGAGTGACGATGGCCATGTTCACAAAAACGGGACGTCAACCCAAAGAACATAGTAGCAATCGCCCAAACCAGAATCGCGAACTCATCGACGCAGAAGACGACTATTTCGATATTAAGAGCCTTAATGTGCCCTGGGATACTGACATGATCGTCCTCTCGCGATCCGACACGGACCAAGCGAAAGGGGAGGCTTTCGATGCCTACTTCAGGACTGTGAACGGAAAGGGAAGCATGTTAAGCTGTTCGGCTCCAGATAACATTTCATGCCTCAAACAACGTATTGATAATCTGTCTTAACAGTTTTCGTCAGGTTAACCTGGTGACACAGACGCCAGCCCTGATGAGTAAGGCCGATCAAAGCTTATTCTCCATCTGTACATCGATGCCTTCTTTCTCTAACACGTTGCCTACTATCGTCTCACTGTCTAGGTTGACTTCATTCAGGTGAGTTGCTACGCGGCCGCCGAAGAGTTCTTCAATTTCCTCAAGGGGTACGTTCGCGGTCTATTTAGTCCAGTCAGTTGAATGCCATGGCCAGGCTCGGGCGAATGGATAATAGATTCGACCTACCTCCGGGAGATACAGGTACAAAAGCCCGACTTGCACCGTACTAAGCGCGATAAAAATGGTATAATATTTCCCTAGGGTAATCAGCGCTTGGGCGAGGGGTGTTGAGCAGGCGAGAACATACATCCGATGGCGTCGAAAGCGGTCGGGGCCAACTGAGTCCACAGCATGCTGGCGATGTAGTACATGGCGATGGCCATACTGCTGCCGGTGGCTCGGAGGTGGAGTGGGAACACCTCTGCCGCGACGACGAACGCCTGAGGATCGATGCCAATCCCGTAGCTAGGGAATCTGTAAGTATTCGTCCACTAGAGCAACATTGTCAGAGGTGCGAGCACGTACAATAGAATAAAGAGGAAATCGAAGAAGACCGCTCCCCTGGCGTAGCTCTTGATCCCGGTCTCCGAGAATTTAGCATAAAGAGGCGTAAAGCAAATGACACAGACGGTGACGCCGGTATTACCGATGACTATTATACAGCCGTCAGTGAGAAGAGCGTGATTTGTTCAGCGAAGATAACTCACGGAGAAGGCGTCTCCGGCCGACTCTATCGGAGATGATGGCGCCGACGTAATTCGTGATCATCGCGCACGTGGACCAGACCGCCGCTAGTAGCAGCGCGATCGTGGCAGATTCGCCAAGGGACGTGTAAATACGCACGGCATAGTCTAGATGTTGAAAGGTATCAGCATGGAGCGACAGACTGTTGTGAACGTCTCGACTTACTGTTAATGACGAGTACACCGGTGTTGACAGCGCCGGCGACGACTAGGGTGGCCACGGCTAGGCGTTTGAGGTAGATGCGATTCGTGAGCAAGACCACAACGTCAGAGCGGCCCCCAAGGGCCTCTTCCTCAATAGCAACCTGCTTCCGGATTTCCAGCTGCTCGCGGCGGGCAAAGTCATTCGAGGCACCGCCGTGGAGACGAGTCAGAACAACCAAGGCCTCGTCATGGCGTCCCTTGCTGGTCAACCAACGTGGACTCTCTGGCATGAAGATTGTGGCGACCAGGAAAATTCCGGCAATCAGCATTGGGAGTGCGAGAGGAAAGCGAAAGCCGAAAGTGCCGGTTGTCGAAGCAAACGAGGCGCCAAAGCCAACCTAGGAGAATCAGCTGTGTTGCCCGCTGGACAGAAGACGCGGTTTTGGGACCAGCGTACCCAAGCAGCCAACATGTAGCCACTGTTCAACGCGGCGCCGTGCATGCCCGCCATAATTCCGCGCGACAGAGGAGGGGCAACCTCGGAAAAGTAGATTGGACCGATCACGAGACTCATGCCAGTGGCGAAACCCGTCACTGACCGGCCAACCAGGAACATGGCCTGGTTCACGGTTCCCGTGCAGATGGCGGAGCCCACGATATGCCACAACGCGGAAACCTGGAAAGCGCGAATGCAGCCAAGCCATTTCATTATGAGCCCAGCGACCAGAGTGCCGAAGAAGGCAAAGCCAAAGAAAACCCCGTTGGCTGGGACTTGGTCAGTTTCGTCGTATCTCACCACGACCTTAGGTTAGGAAGGGTATCCACGTACATGCACCCTCGATGGTGGAGGTATGGCTGTACCCGGGCTGCGTAGGGTCGGACACAAGGTTGAGCTATTTCGCAAACCAGTCAGCGGCAGAAACAATGCCTTGCCGTTGGTCAAGCATATCTACCTCTCTATACCACGACGGCTGCCCGAGCGTGCTGCCGATGATTCCTTGGGCATAACCAAGAAGTAGCGAGCTCACCATGGAGCCGCTGACGACCTGTTGGACAGTAGGTTAGCTACTATTACTTTCGGAGTGGGGGTTTTGACCTTACCAAGATGTTGTAGGAAGTGACATGGTGGTCCTTGCTGGAGGGGGCCATGCTGACGACGAGGGTAACTTTTGAGCAGCGATGCAGGTAAAGGTTGGGGTTTCTACTTCTTCAGCGTGGTGAGCCAGGCTAAGAAGATGAGAAGACAGGTCAAGGTTGAGTCAGGGTAGCATTCTCTGGGGCCGAAATCCGGGGTGGCTCTGAGGAATATGGATGTTAAATAGAAGCGTGGGGTCAGCTTTCATAACCGACGGAAAGAGAGAGGACTGGACGCAATAGGTAGTTAAATTTCGTTCAACTTCCGAGGCATGAGACTGAGCCGTTGTGGGGCGCCTACTTGCCAAAACGGGGCACCATTTCAGCCGAAACCGACGGCATCGCGTGTCTGGAAAGTCATTGTCCCTTGTTTCCTTGCATGACGGCTGAATATCTCAAGAAGTGGCTGGCCCGTGAAAGAACCGTGGGACCGGCGAGAGCCAGGGCATGGCGGCCCATCTCTCGCCACATTTTCTGCCACTATATGTGCGCGGCATGATGTCCTTTGGGCTATCGTCGTTTCTTGGTACGACAGCCCTTTCCTCTTACCGACTCGATTACGATAGATAGTAGCTGCGATGGCACCTGCTCTCGTCCATGAACCCACTGAGGCAAAGGTTACTGTCCCCAACAAGAACTTTGGAGAATACGGCTGGCCTCGAGAAAATGCGCGAGGCTACAAGATCAGGGAAGAACCGTTCGGCACTCTACGCAGTCTCCGCGTCATCCACATTGGTGCCGGTGCTTCGGGAATTACTTTCTCCAAGTTTGCCGAAGACAGGCTGAAGAACGTAACGGTGCAGATTTATGAGAAGAATGCGGATATTGGGGGCACCTGGCTAGAAAATCGGTGGGGCTGAATCCTCTTCCCACGCCAGCTCTGTGGTATGCTGATCTACTTTGTTGCTGTAGATATCCCGGTTGTGCCTGCGATATCCCTTCTGCGTGCTACCAATTCACTTGGGAGAGGAATCCGAACTGGTCACGCTTTTATTCAGGATCCCCGGAGATATGGCAGTATTTTCGCGACGTCGTGGACAAACACAACCTCATGAGATATGTTAAGCTGAATCACGCCGTGGTAGCAGCGACTTGGAACAGCGACCAAGGGCTGTGGTACGTGAGAGTGCAGACGCCGGACGGGACAGAAATCGAGGACACCTGTAATATCCTGATTAATGGCGGAGGCATCTTGAAGTTTGTCGGCCCTCCACAACCTCTTCTATATTCCGGCGACTGATTTTCCTAGTGACTGGAAATGGCCGGACGTTGAAGGGCTCCAATCCTTCAAGGGGATCATTCAACACAGCGCGCATTACGATGAATCACTCGATCTTACAGGCAAACGAGTCGCCGTTATTGGCATTGGCAGCAGTGGTATCCAGTGTATCTCAGCAATAACGCCGGTTGTCAAGGAGCTTTACACGTGGGTGCGCTCACCCACATGGGTCACTGCTGGGTTTGCCCAGAGATTTGCCGGGGAAAACGGGGCAAACTTTGATTGTAAGCCGAATCCTACGTCTTCCTTATTTCAGCACACCGCTTACCGATGATTAACTTTCGTTGTACAGACTCAGAAGAACAGAAACGACAGTTTCGAGAGGATCCTAAATCATTTCTCAAGTATTCAAAGATGATCGAGTCAGAGCTCAATCAGAGGTTCAAATTTATTCTCAAGGGAACTGCCGAGGCCCAGGAAGCTAAAGCAGTAGGTAGCTCCCCTATTGATCGCGAATGAAGTCGGAGTATTGGATGCAGACTAAACATGGTTGCCATAGTTCGCCATAAACGAGATGACAGCGAAGCTCGGTGGGAACAAGAGATTGGTTGAGGCCATAATACCGAAGAATTTTGAGGTTGGGTGCAGGAGACCGACGGTATGCTCGATTTGATCTGCTGAGATGTCGCAGTTCAGCCCTGAAGCTAACACTGCAATCGTAAAAGCCAGGAAATGGGTTTTTGGAAGCCCTGACCCAAGATCACGTGACAGTATTCACCGAAGAGATGAAGCGACTGACACCGACTGGGTTTATTGACAGTGAAGGCGTAGCACACGAGGTCGACGTCATAATCTGCGCGACAGGGTGAGTCTCGCATCTCCCTCACACCCCAAGCTTACATCGGGGGGGATAGAACAGTAATGCCAGTGGAAAGACTATCTTTCCCATACTCCGCTGAACATGACTGATCATTTTCTGCACAATTAGCTTCAATACCCACTGGATCCCTCGGTTTTCCTTGGAGGCGAATGGAACCAGCATCAAGGAAATGTGGTCCAAGAATGTCACTTCCTACATCTCGCTCGGAGTGCCCAACAGTGAGTGAAACCTCGTCTTGCTGCTGGTGCTTCGCACAATGTTGACCGCTCCAGTACCCAACTACTTCATGATGGGTGGGCCATATGGTCCCCTCGGCCACGGCTCGTTCCTCCCTATCCTAGAAACACTAGCCAACAACATCATTCTCTGCATCCAAAAAATGCAAAAGGACCGGATTAAGAGCTTGACGCCAAAAACTGAGGTAGCCGATGCCTTCGCGGAACACGCAGCATTATTCCTAGAGCGGACTGCCTGGACCTCTGGCTGTAGTAGCTGGTTTAAGCAGGGCCGTGTTGACGGGCCTCTAACTATGTTTCCCGGGTCGCGCCTCGTCTTCTTAGAATTGCTCGAAACACCGCGGTTTGAAGACTATAAGATCGATTATTGTAACCCCTTGAACATGTTCGAGTTATTGGGCAACGGGTTCGCGATGAGAGAATTTGATGGTCGGGATCTGTCCTATTACTTGGGACTTTTGGATGGAAGGGACGTGCAGTTGAAACTAGAGGACGGCGTAATCGGATAGATAGAGACAGCATAGGGAGTGGGAAGATGGAACGTCTACAAACGAAGACGCCGGATGACGCCGCTCAGTGAATCATATTAATCTGTTGATTTTAGAGCCTTTCCTTTGAATGCTTTAGGTTGGTCTGCTGAAAGATCTGGTCGTAACACTGCACTGACCAGCAACTCGTTATGGTGGCCTGGATCAGTACTTTGTAATATGTCAGGATATAGCGCTGACATCGAGACAGGGTATCAGCAAAGACTTCACAAGTACGGAGTACTAAAATGCTCGCCGGAGTGTGTCGTGACCCCTTCCTTAACTTGTCTAGTTATGGTAATAGCGCCTGATTTTCCGAAATCGTTGAGCTGAAATCAGCTTGGCCGTAAAGGGCTAATGGCCTGAGCCGAGACCTGCATGCTGCTGACATTGAACCTCGGGACTCCAAGTCCAAAACGGGGAATCAATTTCAGCCGAACACCCTTGACTTCAAATTTCCCATTCTCCACCGGAGAGAACCTCCTCCTTTCCCTGGATCTTCCCCACGGGGCAGCCGCATTAACCGATATTTCCTTCTAGTACGGAGTACAGAAAATCCAATCATAGATTTCATAATCGCAAGCACGATCGATCATACATATCCTCCTTCAAATATCAGGCATCTCATTATTTCTCGAAAACTTCGTAAACCCCACCCCGCGGCTATCCAGCGATTCGGCAATTTAGCCCTATTTCGGCTGAAAACATCACCTTTATCGGTAGAAGGTGGAGGACAGGGAGAAGAGATCTACCGAGGCCGCGGCGCGGCTGCACCATACGTTATCTTCCCTGGCTTCGTTGCTCCTGTCCTAGTCCTCCCATCTCCGTCCAGCATGGACGACCCGCGGGCAGGACCAGCCGACTCTCGCAATGCCAGCGTCGTGGCATATGTCGAACACACAGCCCCAGCGGCGGCTAAGATGAAGCGAGCGTCAAGAGCGTGCCGGACGTGCCACGTGCGGAAAATACGGTGCGACGCGATGCTGCAGCCCGAGGGCAGCCCATGCTCCTACTGCATCTCGCTAAGCGCCACGTGCGAAATGACGGCGGGAAGACGGGGCAGGTAAGAAGCCATCCCAGTTCCAGAGACGAGGAGCGTTGCCCTGTCCGTGACGGCGATTGCTATATAATTAGGGAAGTGTCGCGTGTGGTGACTGACGAAGTCTCTCTGCTTGCAGCACATACAAAAAAAGAAGAGGGACGCGAGATCCTGCCACCCCATCCTCCGGAGCGAGAACTCGAGCAAACCGGAGTAGCATCTTCGCCCACTGGGAAGCTTCAACTCCCAAACAACGGAGGCAGAGGAGGAGCAACTCTCAGTTACGGCCACCGACAAGGCTGCCTGTCGACCACAGCGATGAATGCCAGGCTCCTGGGACTCCGGCTTGCCTCCAGCCCAGGCCACTCTCCTCACCGGCATCCTCTCCAACAGGCCACACCAAGACCGACGCGAATCCGAATTTTCGCGCCGTTGCGGAACCCTTCTCTTACCTCTCCCATGGAAACCAGTTCAGTCAAATGAGCCCCCCTCTACCTATCCATCCTCTCGTGGCGAACGTGGAGCCGGTGCCGGAGCCGGCGCCAGCAACGGCTTCCCCATCGAGCCCCGTCACAACCGCCAACGCCCAGTCAGACGATGATGTGTGGAGTCGTCCGCTGGAGCAGATCGAGCGAGGTGGTGGTGAACGGGATGCCGGTGAGCTGGACCCAATGCCTGGGGCGTCGGCTGGCAGCCACACGATCGCGGACGCTCCGCCAGAGCCTCAGACTCACAAGCGCATCGTCTACACGGGAGAGACATTCACGCACTCAGTCTTCCCACATCTGACCGGTCATCGCCCTTTCCCCACATCTGGTAGCCGACGACCAGCAGAGATAGCATCGGAGTCGACAGCGCGGCCGACAACCACGCAGGTTGTACCAGCCCCAATGCCCCCGTCTCCAGACTGGGTAACCAAGCAGCTAGGTGACGCAGAATCAGTAAACACTCCCCGCGTTTTCAGCCATCTGCCCCAAGAGGACACCATATATCTCTGTCAGATGAAGAACGTGCTCAAATTCCCTCCCCCCATAGTCGCCGACCAGTTCATGCAAGTTTTTGTCATTTATTTCCTCCCAGCGTATCCAGTAATCGACATCAACAAGCTCCAAGACTGGTACGGTGACTTCACCTCTGGAGTGGTCCGATCGCCCATGCTGTTCCACGCCATCTTCTTTGCCGCTTCCCAGTACGTCGACGAATCCTGTCTCGGGCTCGCGGGCTTTAACACTCGCGCGGAGGCCAAAACCTATTTCTACAAAAGAGTGACACTATTGTACGGGATGGACTGCGAGAAAGAGCCATTGACCATCATCCAGTCACTCCTCTTTATCAGCCCGTGGTGGTCTTACTTCGGCGAGGAGAAAGAGACGCGGTACTGGATCACTTGTGTCTGTAATCTCGCATATTCCATGGGTCTTCACAAAACTGTCTCGCCCTCCCTGAACGTGACGACGCAGGAGAGATCACTATGGCGTCGGGTTTTTTGGGTTGTCTTTGTGAGTCGCCGCCACGCCTTGATGCCACGCCCGGATTGGCGAGCCATGCTGACTTGCTTGTGAAGGCGAGGGAACACAACACCGCCATTGGTGTCGGACGGCCCTTCCTCATTGATACTACCGATGTCGACGTGGAACCTCTATCGGAAGTGGACTTTTACGAAGAAAGCCAAGACCGAGCTAGATCTAGTGACTCTGGCCATAGCGTCGACTTCAATTGGTGGTCTTCCGTCCACATGTTCTTCGCGATGGAGTTGGCACAAATATCTCTTGTGTGTATGTATACGTTTCCTCTTCCCTTGTCGACCGTCCCGCAACGCCGCCCCAATCACACATATCTTTTCGCCTACAGGGTTAGCTGGTTGTGGACGGAGAAAAGCTGAAATTCTAACGGCCTGACGACAGTAGAAGGATTCATTCGGACAGCGAACGCAAAGCAGGGAGACAAGTACGGACGTCTCACTCAACTCCTCTCCCTCCGGGACCAACTCTACAACCGAAAACCGAATCCCGCGATCGAGACATGTTCCAGCACGTATTCCATAGTGGGGATGAGCAAGACTGCACGCGACGACCACATGTGGCTCACGTTCCTCCAACTGAATCGTGAACGCATCATTACCCTCGGCCACCGCTACCTTCACAAAGTCCTCGTGGAGGTGGGCCCAAACAGTCCAAATGCGCCAACGATTACAGAGAACCGAGAGGCCCTGATAAGATCGGCGTCGAGGAAGATCCACTATTTCGACGAGCTCGCGTCGCTCAACCTCCTGAAATATTCGCAAGGCTTCTTGTAAGTGATGCCCTGATTGACTTCCCCATTCATACCCCAAATTCTGTCCTGGCGTTCCTGAACTGCGTCCACAAAGGCCCATGCTCACACGTCGGTCTCGCCCCCAACAGGAATACAGCCATCTTCAACGCCCTCATCACCTTTGGCGAAGAAATCCGAGACGCACCGCGAGACAGCCGGCGCTCTAAGGTGGCTGCAGACAAAGTGCACACGGGTCTCGTAATCCTGGATGAGTTGCGCCACGACTGGGGCGTCGCGAGCTGGTGCCACTCCCTCTTCTCCTTTCTGTCCCAGCGCAACTTCGCTGTCCTGAAAAATTTCCCCCGCGCTTTTCGCGTCTGGTCGCCCTCATCCTCGCCGTGGCCTGAGAGAGAGGATGGACAGGCGATGCGGCCACTAGTTGGCGATGACCAGCGGGCCCTCGAGGACACGGCATATCAGGATATCCATCAGTGGTTCACCGAGGTTGCATTCATGGATCCGAGTCAGAACGACTTCTTCGACTTTCAGTCGTTAATGTTGAGCAGTGAGCCTTTTCACTAATTCACCGGATGCAGCAGCACCTGGATCTACTTCGTGGACATCCAAAGTCAATCAACAAACAACTGGAGGCTATGTATTTCCAATACATCATTGTTTACTTCACGCGATTCAGTACTCCAGCAAGTCCTGCAGTCTACAGAAACTCGAAGTGGGATGAATCATGGACAATTTCTCTACAAGTTTCGATAAAAGCATCTTGGACGCCGAGTAAATACCGCTGTAGATTAATTTATTCTCAAAGGAGGCCAGATGACGATCTTCACACTATTTTTCTTCGCCATCGGACTGTTTGACATTTACACCTCCCGCCCAGAAGTGATTTCTATTAACGATAACAATCGATTCCTTACTAAGAAATCTGGGTGGGAGCAGCCATGGTCCGGATCGAAGCCGCCAGCGTAGCATTCTGAAGGTATTCCCAGGGTTCAGTTTCTAGGTCGTCCAGGGCTGCATCTATATAGCCGTGAGGCGCCACCGAGCGTGGTATTACTGCGAAAGATCTCCCTGGTGTGAAGACATCAGTAAAGCAACATTTTGGTTTTGCGGTGTTTACCGCCGGACTCTCTCAGAGAGGGCCTTGATAAACGTACCATTGATTGTTTTATCGCAAGCGATGCGCAAAACAGCGGTTTCGACGTCTTTGACCTCGGAAAACTCGATTCCTTTCGAAACCAGTCTCTCTATAACTTGAGGCTTCAAAATCGTGGTTTTGGTGTACCTTTTGCCCCTTTAAGTCAGCACGTGTTTGTGGCGATGGACTCGGTTAGATTCAGCAGACCATGGTGCAACGTAATTAACTCGAATCCCTTCCTGCCATGATGTACGTCTGATACTTCTCATGAGGCCCCTGAGCCCGAACTTGGAGGCCGAGTACTGAAATGACCCAGGCTGATCGACAATGCCAGCAATACTGCCCTTGAAGATGAAACAGCGATCTCGATCATCTGCCTCTGGTAGAGTACGAAGATAATGTTGGCCGAGCTTAAAAGTGTAAAAGACTCCGACTAAGTTAATCTGTGCAATCCGAAGGGTTGGTTTGGTGGGCTCCGTTGCAGGATCTTTAGCGAGTGTAAGCGAACGAAATTGAATAAATAGAGAAAGGGGAAGGGAAGGGGACCAGCCTTCAAGAGTAAACATCTCATCCGGTCCAGTAATGCCAGCATTCGCAACCACTATATCACAGCTTTTCGCCGGCGAGGCAGCTAGAGCCTGCTTAAACATATTCAACTGGTCGTCCCACGATGTTGTATCGCACTTGATAAACTGGACGTTACTATTAGTAGGTCAGTGTACTCCCGAGTCTTGAGAACATTTATTTAGTTCTCGTTGGTCATGAAGTTACTCACGGTCCGAGTTCAGCCGCAAGGTTGCGACCTGTCTTTTCGTCGATGTCGCCAAAAGTCACGAACGAACTGTGAAGGTCATGGTGAGCGTATGATTTAACGACCACTGGGGTAAAATATCTAACCCTGCAGCATGGAATGCTCTGACATAGGCTTCGCCGAAGCCATTTGCACCTATTTAGTCCTGTAAAATTCTTCGTAGCATTTAGAAGGCGGCAGGGCCTCTCACCTCCGGTGACAACCACACTTTTCCCCTTCAACGATGTAGTGTCTGGCTTGACTGAGCAATCAACCAGTCCGGTGTTGCTGTAGGGAGGGAGAGGCATTCTTTTGTCGAGTCTTTCTTTCGTTTCTGTCAGTAGAGTTGTCTTTGTGCTAGAGAATTCAGGATAGTTCTTCAGTTATATATTTCATTGTCTATCAATCCCTCCTCCCTATCGAATCTTTTTTCACTTTACCTTACCTGTTCATTACTCAATAGCCGAGGTTCGGACTTTTCTGGGGGGTTGGGGCCTTCTGAGTATCCAATCTTAAAGATCTCCCCAAAAACGTAGAAAATTAAGCCGCGGTTAAATCGGCATCAATCAAGGGATCGTCTATTTCCGGATGTAGCTCACATTTGCGGCCTTGGCTGCGGCCTCAAGATTGTACTTGCCATACCAGAGAGGTTGCGTCTCTAACAAGGGTCCCTCCACTTCAGTGGCAACCGAACCGATGAGAGTGAGTCCTTTTCCATTGTGTTTGAGATCGCTGGCAAGAAACAGTGCCGCTTTGGCGACAGTGTCAGGGGTCTGAAGTGGAATCCCAAGTGATCGAAAAGTATTTCTTGCCGTTTCATCCAACATCCCGGTTTCTATATATTATAAGTGACAATTCATTCGATGGGGTAGTTTGCATTACCTGTTCCACCAGGGGCGATTAGGGAGACGCTCACACCCGCGGCAGGGGCATTATGCCGAAGAGCCCTCATAAGTCCGGCAACCTATTACATGTTAGTTTTTACTGTGCTTATCTGCCACGTTATAAGATTCCTTTACGCCGTGTTTCGCTGCCGAGTATAACGGTAAATTCGGTCTCTCGTTGTATCCCGAAGTCGAGCATGTCATTACCAAACTCCCCCCTGGAGAAGAGTTGGCTTTGAAGTAAGAAAAGGCAAGCTTAGTAGCTACATTGAACATTAGTATTAGATACTAGAGTTCATCTTTGAGTCTACCCACTGAAAGCAACGGCCTTGAGGTTGACGTCGATAACTGCGGAAGATGGTTCTGCCAGTTCACCCTCTTTGTCAAAGGTATCTTCGAATACATTGAAGTTTTCAGTGATTCCTGCGTTAGCAAAGACTAAGTCGATGTGTCCATGCTTTGCTTTGGCGAACTTGAACAAGGCTAACTGCTCTTTCCAGTTGAGAACGTTGACTTTGACGAAATCCACCGATCTATGACATGAACGTCAATTAGTGCTGATAATGATAGAGTTGTAGACTGACTGGCCTAGTTCTGCTGCCAGCTGACCGCCAGCGGACTCATTGAGGTCACCAAAAACGACAAGAGCTCCTTTGCGAGTAAGTAATTCCACAAGGGCTTTCCCTATACCACTGGCACCTCCTGAGACTCTGTTAGCTGCGTGTTCGTTTTCTGGGGATAGGCTTTTTACCTGTTATAATGGCCACTTTACCGCATACTGACCCAGTTCCCTCTTCGTTTATTATTACTTCTGTCATGTTTTCTTTCGTGGGATTATTTGACGACTTCTTAATGTAAGCTAAAGGTTTAAGGATAGAAGTTCTCGTAACAGTATTTGATGTAGAAATCGTTGTTATGTGTTCTCGGCTTCATGGAAAAGAAGGTTTATTTCGGCACATTTCGAAACTCGGCTGAAATGCTAACAACTTGTGTCTCATTTATTATTACCCGACCTCTCCTGCTTAGTTGGATCCCAGGTCACGTGCCACTAATGTAGCTGCTACTAGGCAGCTACCTGGCGTTGGGCAGTAATTATGGAGGCAACCACTACAATTCTAAATAATTGCATCTGCTGCCATAGACAGTTTGAGTATTATCACACCTTGTACCTCAGTTCAGAGCTTCAACTTGCTTCGGGAAATGCAGGCTACCGCTACTGGAGCTATCTTTGCAATTCTACGGAACAATACCACCATTACATGCGCAAAGTTTGTGCTTCGTTAGGGCCTATGTTGTGTGCCTTATCTTCGGTTTGGGCGTTGAAGCTCCCCCGGTACTCTTGATCGGAATCTTTGTGACGCTTCTGCAAAATCTAGTACCGCATTGAGTACGTCTCGGTTGGTTTGCCTGTTCTGTTGTTTTACCTTGATCGTTGCATCCCCCACGCATCCTCGAGATGCTGTTGAATTCTTCACCGATTTTGTTCCTCAACTGTCGCCTCAGCTTACTTAATCTCGGGCAGTCTACGGGGACTTGCACCACTGTCTCGATCGCCCCACATTCGCATCGTGTCAGAGATCAGGTCTCGACAACGGCCGCGTATTGTCAGGTTGAAAGGACAGGCATAGATAGTAGAATTGAAGGCTCTGTCCCCTTACAGTTGCAGGGAGATGATAGCGATATATATAAACTATAGATCGCAAGAAATAGAGAGTGGTGCTGTAGTCACCGTTCCGACTCTTGCCGACTCCAGGAGGTGCATAGGAGTGCCGAGCGTGCCGTGCACGGCGCGGAAATTGCAAACATAGCAAACTTGCAATAATTGCGTAAAAGAATGTTGTGTGAATTGTTAGGAGTTGAGTAATGAACGAGTTGTGGCTATATTTGCTTGATGATGGCGGCGATAGGCCAACAAGCGTAAATTTGGGTGTGAGAAGCGAAGAATGGCATAAATTTGAAAATAGTGGCATCAATCGATCACTGACTAAGCGGACAGAGCCCTGTTGGCAGTTGCAAGTCGAATGCGCCGCTTTAGCTGCTCGTGCATAGTGCACAGTGCCCAACAACATGTTTCTAACATCTTGGTAAGATATTGGAGAATGCCCCGAGCGGCCATGAAGAATCTCGGCCCCGCAATGCGGGCCTGACAGAGTACCGCAATCGATGGTATTCGGAACCGTATGACGTGAGCGCCTATCCTAAAGATAGACTGGGAACATTCTGACTCATGTTCAAAATTAGTCTCCATAAGATAGTAATACGAATTTCTCTTATCAAAGAAACAGCCTCGTTGTAAATCTGCCATCCACCCACCTCCAGAGCTGACATCGAGAATGTCTGCGTTCCCAGGAAAAACTCTCACAATTGCCTCCAGCGGGCACACTTACGAATACATCCGTATTGTGTCCAGTACTCCTAACAGCGGAACAATCGCATTCTTCCATGGCTTCCCGTCAACCTCGCACGATTGGCGCCAGCAGATTAAACACTTCTCTGCTCAAGGCTATGATATCCTAGCACCCGACATGCTTGGCTATGGTGGAACTTCCAAGCCGGAATCTGCCTCAGACTATAAGCTCGGTGTTTTAGTGGAGGACATAGTCGCCATTCTCGATCACGAAAAGGTGGACAAGATCCACGGAGTTGCTCATGATTTCGGCAGTCATTTCATGTCAAGATTGTATAATTACCATCCAGGAAGATTTTTGAGCTTAACATTTATTGCCGTCCCTTACAGTCCCCCCGCAGGTCATTTTGATTTGGACGCTGTGAATGCAATGACCAGCAAACTGATCGGGATGGAAAAGTTTGGGTATATGCAATTCTTGTCGTCCGAGCGCTCCTCCAAGATCATTGACAAACATGTGAGCTTTCAAACAGCAAGTCAGAGAAGTGCTTTCCGCTAATGAATCTTGAAAAGCTCCAATCGTTCCATTCGTTGATCTACCACCGAAGTGCTGAGCTCAAGGCGGACAACTTTTACCCCCCCGGAAAACTGGAAGCATGGCTCGAGGCCAACAGAGTCGATGAGCAGCGCTGCGTAGATGAAGAAGATGTGACAGCGTGGTTGGATGCATTCCAGAAAGGTGGCTTCAGAGGGCCGACCAACTGGTATCGCATGCTGATTGGGAATTTGGATCAAGCCGAAGAGAAGGAAGCAGTGTTTAACGGCAGGTTGGCAACCAAGATAGATGTACCAGTGCTCGGGATAGATTCCCAGCCGGACAAGGCAAGCATCCCCGGATTTATGGAAGTTGCCCTCAAACCACACGCCACACTCCTGGAGATGAGAGCTGTTAGTACCCAGGGGCACTGGCCACAGATCGTGGCTTACGAGGAAGTTAACTCTATGGTTCAAGAGTTCATTGAGAGAGCTGATTCCCCAAAGTTGCGATAGACAGACTATGGACGGCGTGGATTGCGCATTGGAGACATGGTTATGAAGTTGGATAGGGCCAGCAAGATGGACGACTCTCTGCAATGCTAAATATGCTTTCTTGGGAACATACGAGATTTCCCAGCAGAGAAACTGTGTGTCCTATGTACCTTTTTGATCGATGGTACCGTAGGTTGGGTCGAGCACCGATACAATTAAGTCGCTGGAATGAGTCCTGTCTCCCCGCAGCATGGGACCCGCACGCTGCGCTCCGTCAGCTCGGGTGCTTATTCAGCTCACGTAAATTGAGAAGCCATTCGGAATCAAGCCGTCCATACGGGGATAGCGCGGGGATATCACGGAAGAATTTGCGAATGCAAAGCAATCATGTAAATCTTCTTAAGTGACTAAGACTACAAGAGGTCGTATGAAGCAAGTCTTCGCTCCTTGTCTAGCACGGCACCAAAAGACAATATCCCATCATGCATGTGCCAACCACCCAAACGTGTGCGTGGGTAGAGGCTCCGGGCCCAACCGCGAGGCTCATTTTGAAGGATATACCAGTTCCTCAACCTGGACCGAAGCAGGTTCTGGTCAAGATGGAGGCTAGCGGTGTTTGGTGCGTCAGCCAACCGAAAGCCATCACATCCCTTTTGTTCCCAGGGCTAACTATTAGACTGTCCTGTTGCAGCCATTCCGACTGCCATTCAATTAATGGTACCACACCTATGACCACGCATATTGCAGGCCATGAGGGAATCGGGCACGTTGTCTCAGGTGAGAAATCATTCAGGTCCTGACCGATTGATCTAGCGAGTTGACAATACTTTAGTTGGGGAAGGCGTTCAATCTGACATACTTGGAACTCGCGTTGGAATATCGTATGCTCCAACCATCCTACCTCTTTCCCAACATCCTAACAACTTGATCTCAGATGGCTGCACAGTGCGTGTCTAAAGTGCAAGATCTGTGAAGTCAACTACACTCACTGCCCTCATCAAAATAATTCGGGAAGAGTCAGTAGCTGGTCTTTTAAAATTGGTTTATAGCGCTGACTTCTACCTCCAGAATGTACCTGGTACCTTTCAAGGTTCGTCTCACACTTGACACGACCTCCACCAATACTGATATGCTGGCGGTGCAGAATACACGCTCGGCGACGTAGACTTCATCACCCAGATTCCAGACGAATTATCATCGACTCTCGCAGCACCTTTACTATGTGGGGGCATCACCACTTACAATGCTCTCAGCAAAGCGAAGCTTGAGCCTGGTAACTTTGTCGTCTTTACTGGTGCTGGTGGTGGGCTGGGACATCTTGGAATCCAAATTGCAAGCGACATGGGCTTCGAAGTCATCGCACTCGACACAGGAGATGAGAAGGAAAAGCTGTGCCGCACGCTAGGAGCAAAGCATTTTATAGACTTCAAGAAGCACGCGTCGGTGAGTGCTGAAGTTGCTCGAATCACTTCAGTCGGCGCTCATGCAATCATTTGCATTGCGGGATCGCCGAGTTCGTATGATGAAGCGGTCTCTATGGTGCGAAACTGTGGCACCGTGGTTTGCGTGGGCATTCCTCCCACGTCCTACAGACTCAGTGTGAATCCATTCGAGTTGCTGGTGAGAGGAATTCGAGTCATCGGCACATCGGTGGGAAACCAGGAGCAAATGCAGGCGCTCATGAAGCTGGCAGCCCAGGGTAAGGTAAAGGCTTCCGTGGAGCCTTTTCCATTTAAAGATATTGGAGAGGCCATATCGAGACTACAAGACGGTAGCATTGCTGGCCGGGCTGTTCTCACATTCTAAGGACCCAATTCATCTGTGGCACGGACCAGGAGTGGCGGGGATAGGTCGGCTATTTGAGTTTCCCTTGACTTGCTTCGCTTCCAAGAGAAATCACTATCTAGTCCGTACAGAGTTAGCAGGCAAGATCCCGAACTTCAAGTAACGTTAGTTAGTAAGATCTTACTTAGGTTGGCCACTACCCAAGCGCTGACCAGGCAGTGGGAGACCTAGCGCTGCGAGGAAGCGAGAGCCTTGCCTAGACCCTTTAGCGAGCGCTCGCTGCTCCGTAGTCGGTAGATGGGGATCAACTGACTAATGAAGAAGAGCCTACGCTGCTCACCAGCAAGCACTAGGTCAAGAAGGAGTGCTTTCTTTACTTATCTGCCGAAAATGGTCTCGAACATAGACATTGTCGGGCACTTGAAAGACCCCAGGTTTCCTACCCCGCTCTTGGAACGGTACTTGATCGTGATTGGGTGTGTCATAGTCCGCTATTCCTACTCGATGTTAGAGCTGGTGTTAACTGGTAACTGGAGAATTATTTCTCTTGTGAACTTGTCATACTAACATTCTTTGAATCTGGTGCTTCTTGAACCACCATCGATCGATGAGACGCCATGGCGGGAGACCCCGGTTCACTGGTTCGAAAGAGACAACATTGCAGGTACTGCAATCAATCCTACCGGAAATATGAACATCTCATAGTACGTTCCCTGCCCTGAATTCAACGTCTACGATCAACTTCTCTCTGACCTTCGTAGCGACATGAAAGGACTCGTGAGTGACACCAAACGCCATTCGTCTTGATACGAAAAATCACAAGTTTCCAATGTTGACCGTCACTCAGACACTGGCGATAAACCCTTCAGCTGTGATCTTTGCACTCGATCCTTCGCGCGGCTTGACACTCTAGGTCGACACAAAAAGACGCACCGAAATGCCGCCTCAATCGATCTCGACGAACTGCTTCACTCGACCCAGGGACCACAGAATGTCAATGAAAATCAGAACTCATCCCAGGATGGCGCTGCCCTGGATTGGCAGCAAGACCAAATCCTTCCCCAAGATTGCGATTATTCCGCAGACGCCATTTCCACAACTGTTGCATTTCCGTTCTCCAACCTAGACTCCACAACGTTGGCCCCTTTCAATGAGACAGAAGATATCCTCCAATACCTTTTCCCGAGCCCCGTTGGCTGGTCTATGCCTATCGCCTCTGGACAAGCCACACCTCGAAATGATCTCGAAGGCAACAGTCGTATGGGAGATCATACGGGTGATGAAGCTCCCGATCAAATTGACGAGACGAGCCCGCCGGCGCTATTACAACTCAATGGCATGATACGCGATGCTGTGCGTAACAGAATTTCGCTGAACTTGAAATCAATCTGACAATCACATCTTAGTTGGCCAACTACAAGCGGGAGATCAGGCAGAAAGGAATCACCTCGCTTTTCTTCGACGTCTGTCTCTCTCTGTTCTTCTCTCAATTTAATCACACCTTTCCAGTAATCCACGAGCCCACGTGGACTCTGAAGAGTACTAGTCCCTTTTTGCTTCTCAATATGGTCGCGCTTGGTTCACTTTTTGTCGGAACACAAGAAGCTCTTGCTGAGGTATACCGAGCTCACTCTCGTATCAGGAGCCTTTCCAAGCTAATGCAAGGATCTAGGGAGAGTTCCTTTGGGAAATAGCTCAAGTAGCTGCATCGACTAGGGTAATTGTTTATCTACTATTAAGTAACCATGAACCTGTCATCTGATATTTCAGCCATAGTGGAGCCATGTGTTTGAGCAAAAGCTCCAAGCGACTGAACCGGATACCCCAATTACACACATTGTGACTTGCGCAGTCCTGGGCCAGTTGTATGCCATGATGTCAAAGGTATGTTTGCGCTGATACCCAGCTCGCCAGCTGCTAATGCGATCCTCAGTCTGTAAAACTGAGGCAAATGGCCCAGAGCCTTCATGGATGGGCCTTTTCTTGGGCTCGAAGACTTGGGATGTTTAAAACAGCTGGCTTTGCCTCTGAGGATGTTCCGGATCCAACAGATTCCTTGCAGGAAAAAATCAACGCGTGGAAGCTGTGGGCGAACATCGAGATGCAACGAAGAACTGTCTTCGGACTGTTCATAGTTGATGCCCAACTTGCTCGTTACTCCGGTGGACTGCCTATCGGAAAGCATGTACTCAATCCGTTGCAATGCGGAATCAACGAAGCTATCTTCCGTGCCAGGAATGTTGACGACTGGATACTGGAAATGAATCGCCGCTGGACAAGGACGCGCTCCTTTCGAGAAATATACCTCTTCGCATTCGACGCAGGTCTTCCTCGAAACTTGCTTTCAAAGTCACCTTTCTCTACGCTCGTCGTATTGGAAGGAATTCAAGCAGTTCTATCGGAGAGAAGCGCTGCAGGAGGTAATGCAGTAGGCATCCCATCGGAGACTAAGATCAAGGATACTTTGTTGCACATCCGAGACACCTGCCTGGACAATCCAAGTGGCAGCATTGAGGCTCTCGAACTCCACATACGCTGGCATGCTCTCTTTTTGGACCTCATCACGGACACTCCCCAGCTTTTTAGAAAGCTCTGCACCACGGACCAACAGGTTTTCTGTGTGGGACAAACCCCACTAGACCCATCGGATAATGCGAGCCAGTGGACACAGAGTGTGGCTGCAAGGCGAGCACTTCTACACGCAATAACTATTCAAGATCTCGTAGGACGCTTACAGCTGGGGCGGGCGTACGCGGCAAGCGCACCTGCGTCAGTCTTTGCTGCAGCCACGGTGTATTGTGCATTCTCAAATGGGGGCCAAGTCGAGATATTCGCACCAGAACATATCGATTGGAAATTGATACACAGCGATGATATAATGACGGCACCTAACGACAACCTCGACCATATGTCAGACATCCCTAGCTGCCTGTTGTTTGTCCAAGGACAGCGGCTGCAGTCTGCGTATCGACCATTGAATTTGCGACACTCACTCTACAAGTTCCAAGGAATGCTTCGAACTATGTCTTCTCAGTGGGGTGTGGCTACAGAAATGCTAGAGCTCCTGAATCCTTGGACATCACTCGGTGCATAATGAGGGATCTTACGCATTCGTGGAGCAGGAAACCTATGTCTGCTGATGGATCATCGGTCTTTGGCATTCACTCTCAGCGGAAACATGCTAAAGTGACACCCCGCAGGGTTGCAGGAATCCATTCTCCCACATCGCAAACTTACGCCTATCTACGCATGCTGGCCCGCAATCTTTTGTCCGCCATCGAAAGAAGCAATATCAAAAAGAATGCTCGAGGGGACTCTTGACTGACACAACCGCTAAGCTTGGGCAAAGAGACACCGGACCTCCGGATGCAGCAGAGACCACTGTTCGGTCGATAATTCCGCGTTGAAAGAGTTGTTGGATGGCAGGGAGTGTCCCGCAAACCGTGATTGCGGCAACCGCTGCGGGGCAATGTCGGCACCGTAATGGAAACCCCTCTTCTGGGGAATTAATTCTGTGGAATGGTCGCGGCATTGTGGGGTGCATACCACGCTTAATATGATGCACTGCTGAATTCCAGCCTCGCTGTCTAGCACACCACGGGAAACGAAGCTAGTGGGCCTCACAAGCTTTTGCTGAATCTTTCCCTCCTCCTTTCCAAGGCCATTTTAAGCTGAAAGCCTGGGCTCGAAATCACTACTAAGTATATGCAAAGCTTCTGCTACATACGCGACTCATTCCCCAGGAGCAACAACCGACATTATACCTCACTTGAACTGCAGTCCATCTGGACATCACCCTTAAAATGTACGATGTCGCGATTATCGGCGGTGGACCGGTTGGTCTGGCAGCTTCGATCCTGCTGTCAATGCAGAAAATTGATCATGTACTCTTCGAAAATCACCCCTCAACATCTGTCCACCCAAAGGCTTGCGGCTTGAATCAACGGACAATTGAGATTTTCCGCCAAATGAGTATTGAGAAAGAGATTCTCGACTTGTGCGCTTCGCCTGATGTTGCTGGCCGTACTGCGTGGTACACCAGTTTTGGACCTCGAGGAAGAGAAATCGTGTCTAGAGATGCATGGGGTGGAGGGCGGTATGCGCAAAAATACAAAAGCGCCAGCCCCTGTCCTTATGTGGTACTTCCACAAATTCGATTTGAACCTGTCCTCCAGGCTCGGGCTCTTGAACTCAATCCAGCATGCCTCCAGTTCAACTCAGAGGTGATCGAAGCCAAGGAACTTGATGATCGAACTGTCCTAACGGTGAAGCACAACAATACCACATCTACTGTTGAAGCGCGATATTGCATTGTTGCAGATGGTGGAAGGAGTTTCACCGATGCTCTAGGTATTGGCTGGGAGGGTGAACGTGATCTTGTGGCCATGATCGCAGTCCATATTCGAGCACCTATCTCCACGCATAATCCGGATTGCCGCAATTTCATAAACTGGTTTGTCAACCCTGAACTAGGAGGGAGTATAGGAACAGGATACCTCTATCATCTCGGCCCTTATCCCATCCAACCTGAGACAGAAGAGTGGCTCTTCGCTTGTGCTTTGAATGCAGACGAGCCTAAGAAACTCGACAAAGAACGCATACTGGAACGCCTTCATAAAACGCTCCAGATTCCGGGATTAAATATCGAAGTGATCTCATTCAGTCACTGGCACATTAACGCAATTACGGCTCAAAGATACCGTAGCCAGCCCCAAAGCGGCCGCACTTTCCTTATTGGTGATGCCGCCCACCGTATTCCACCTTATGGAGGTCTTGGTCTCAACACTGGAGTTCAAGATGCTCATAACCTCATCTGGAAACTGGCGTTTGCACTCCGGCCACCGGAAAATCTGTCGAGTTCTTCTTATGGCAATCTCCTGGATAGCTACGGCATCGAGCGTAAACCAGTGGCTCAACGTGTCGCCCAAAGTGGCTTGCACAACGTTCGCTCTCATGCAGCTGTGATTGACAAGACCATTGGCATCCTGCCGGAAAACACCAATGAAGAGAATGTTGCTGCCGTGAACGCATTCTTAGATGCCAAAGACGAAAAATCGATCTTGAAAAATCAGAAGGCCCTGCATCGCGCCCAGGAGATCTTGGATTGTGAGTTCAACGCCCTGGGGGCAGAAGTAGGTTGGTTCTACCCGACTCTGGACAAGGCTCAGGAAGGACTCAAAACTCTCCATGGAGGTCAGCTAGATGTTGAGGGCCGATTCGATTCGCTGAACTATTATCCGTCTACCATACCAGGACATCACCTTCCTCATGTTGTGATTTCGAAGGGTGGATTCGAAATATCTACCTTGGATCTTCTAGCCCCTGGCTGCTTCCTTCTAATCAGCAATGTCGGAGGATTATGGGATTCCGTCACCAAAGAAGTCAGAAGCTTGGTTCATGTTCAGGTCATTACCGAGGCCGGGTCTGATGAAAAAGGCCCAAATGTATGGTGTGATGGACAGGGTACCTGGGCCAAGGTTCGAGGAGTTACGAAAACAGGGGCTATTCTCGTCAGACCGGATGGCATGGTTGTGTGGCGCGGGCAGGACGACTGTACCCTTGATCAGGCCAACGGGAAAACTCCTGCCATGTGGTTCAAGAACTTGATAGAGGATAGTTTGATGTTGGAGTAATAGCGCTGATACCGGGAGAGTGGGTATATTGAAATGCCAAAATCCAATTTATAGCACCTATCCTTCTACAAGGCTAGTTTGACTGGCGGGTCTGTTGACTAGCAACAATATCATCCACAGGGTGCTCAGCATGGGAAATATTTAACGGCGTGTTGAGCTGACGATGTTGTATGGGAATCAGTAAGTAGATCAACAAAGACTTCTTTCCGCATAATTTGGGGACATATGAATTGGCATAATCATCTCATTTTAGCTAACTACTATGGCTATTTCATGCAGCCTTCAAAAGTTTCCTAGCAACCTAGCGAGACTCGAATAATCGCTTAGCATTTCCAAATGATACTGCATCTTGATCCTTCTTATCAGGAAGGACTTTGGGCAGATTCACGTCATGTTCTTCTGCCAGCTCGGTGACAAACCCGATGGGTGTCCAGGGATAGTCCGTGCCGTACATGATCCTCTCGGGAGTAACATGCTGCAGCAGGCCTTGGATCTGCTCGGGAAACGACCAGCCAGCCGTGTCAAAGTAGAACTGTCGGTTCAATTGAGCCTGGACTGTTCTTGGCGCCAGCTCGTCGCCCAGACCTAGGATGGGCGCCGCTCCACAGATGCGGCGGATCATGGGAGGCAGGGCGCCCCCACAATGTGAGAGAATGTAGGTGATGTCAGGGTATCGCGCGACTGTGCCGGTCATGAAGAGATTGGCCGCTGCTCTTGCCGTCTCGAAAAAGAACTCGAGCAGAGGCTGCGGGTACTTTGGCAGCGGCGTGGCAGCTTGCCCTGTCGACATGCAAGGTGTGGTAGGGTGGATGAAGACGACGGCTTTCTGCTGATTCAGAGCCTCCATCACCGTCTCGAAGGCAGGGTCTCCTAGATACGTTCCGTGGTGGTTTGTCTTGACCCCAATCCCGTCTGCATTCAGACCTTCCTTGTCAAACGCCAATTTGATCTCCTCTAGAGTCCCCGCCACGTCCGGGAGAGGAGTTGATGCAAAGAAGCCGATCCGGTCGGGGCACCGTGTCTTGAATTTGGCAGCCTCAAGGTTACACTCTCGCGTGATTCTCCGCGCAAGTGCATCGTCGCCGTGGACAAGGTGGGTTCCCGGAGACGTAATGCTAAGATAAGCCTTGGTGATGTTCAGAGAGTCCATCATCTCGAGGTGGCGCTCTTCAGACCAAGTTGGCACGCCAAGTGTACCGTCCGGTTTACTATGGCCATGTTCGATACAGTCCTGACGGTATTTGTCGGGAACAAAATGGGAATGCACATCAATCTTGCCGACAGACTTCATGATTGCTGGTGTTGATCGAACCACAAATGCTGCCGACAACGATGCTCTAATAAGTCGAGAGCAAGCTATTCCGAGTTTCCAGGAGCTCGGGAGTGTGTCAAGTCCAAACTTCTATCCGAATCCTGAGAGTTCCGCAACAACACATTGTATGGGAAGCGGGATGGAAAGCCCGAGCCTTGGAGTGCGGTTGCCACAAAACCTAAGTCCGCTGTCTCTGCTTATCATAGCGGCCCGCAAGACCCCGCAATCTCCACGAGACTCACGCAATTAAGTTGTGACGCTACCAAGCTGAGATTCATGTGTCCCACATTTCTGTCAATTATTACCAATGACTTTTCTCAGATTCGAGACTTGGGTTAGAGAAAGGCTAAGTTGATGTGACGACGAAACCATTCTGCCGCCCGAGCACATGGCCCCGAGCTAGGCTGCCATTCAACATTGTCTAGTTTATGCGAGCACCATGTACAAGAATTCTATCCCCAAGTGGCTTAAATGTCTTCTCTTTTGCCGGGCCTTTTGCCTCGCCAAAGACAAGTTGTCCTTTGAGACTCCATGTGCCGGGTATCTTCCATTCAGCCGCCACACGAGGGTCGATAAGGGGATTGTAGTGCTGCAAATTCGCCCCCAGTCCTTCCAGCTCAAGAGCTGCCCATACTAAAAGGCCAAATCATCAGCTCATACCTACTAGGGGAGGCTTATGGTGAGGCCGGAAGAGAGCTGTTATCAATCTCAACGTACGGATGTAAGCATGCATGGCAGAGGTATGCTCCGACCATTGGGGAAATTTCTCCATATAAAGGGGAAACCTTTGTTGCAGTTCTGCTACAACCTGTGTGTCTTCGTAAAGCAGAATCTATCACATCCAGCACCAGAGTCAGCCCTTGTTATCGTCAAGCCTCTGGGCTTTTTGCGGTACTTACTGTACCGTGAGAACTCTGGAAAGCGGTAAGCTTCTTTTCCGATGCCTCCCATTGTTCAGCAGGTGCCACCGCCTGAACTGCTTCCTTTGTGAAGTCCCATAGCTTCCTATGATCGTCACCAAGCAGCACAAGGACTCGTGTGGACTGAGAATTGAAAGAACTTGGCGCGTGTAGCACTGTTTGCTCAATTAAGTGAAGAACACGCTCGTCAGATACTGTAGAGGAAGGTTGCAAATCGTAATACGAACGGCGTGCTTTCACAGCTGCAAGAAATGTGTCTGCCATGATCGAAACTTTTCTTGGAGGGCTTTCTAGAATTCTGAGAAGCTCCAACCTGATTAAGATGCTACCAACTTTATATCTCTCTATCTTGGGAATTATCAAGTATCCTCAAACGACTCCATTCCGCGCTTACAATAACATGTGCTCTTAGCAGTGTCAGGCAGTCGGATTTGAAAGAAGTCCGACACTGATTAGATCAGCATGTTCATGGCTGGAGAATAATGCCGAGACACCACGAGAGGACTCGGGGGGACCGGGATATTACCCAACCTCGGGAGAAGTCCAGCCCCATGGGGCTTTCTGGTGCAATGACTAAGCGTATTACCAGTAGAAGGAGATTTGCACAAACCCGCAATCGGCACCGACAGGACTTGCATGGTGCCGCAAATCCTCAAGCTGGCCGCTTGTGCGGAAAGAAAGGAAATTGCGGGGCATCCCACTATCGAGCAGCGAAGTGGGCCAGGAGGGCTCCAGCGGATGACGAGACCGCCCCCTGGATTACGAACATGCTTCTCTAGAGTATGGTCTGAGGAAATGCGGAGAACAACAACAAGCACGCGGGGAAGGAGCTTCGCAATTGCGACGGGGGACGGGGGATGGGGACGGGGTACGATCATGATCCCGTACCAACTGTCGCAGGCCCTCATGACATGACCTTGGCTAACTCACGACAATCTTCGCATTTCTTAGATGGATTCAGACCAATATTTCGAAGAGAAAACCAGCACAATCCTAGAATCAAACCAACCAACAATGGCTGCACCTGTCTCATCCATCTCATCTGTGTCACTGTCAAGCCAAGATATAGAGCAAGAAAAGCTTCGACATTGCCGCCGCCCACCCACAGGCCGACCGCTTTTCGCAGAACGACATGTTCGAATCATATGTGTCGGTGCTGGAGCGTCCGGGCTATGCTTTGCATACAAGTTGCAGCGATCGTTTCAGAATTTCAGCCTAGTTATTTACGAAAAGAATCCGGATATTTCAGGGACATGGTGGGAGAATAGATATCCCGGGTGAGGGCTTTCAAACTGGGAATCTCCAAATTCTAACTAACATGATGTAGCTGCGCTTGCGATGTCCCCGCGCATAATTACACTTTCTCGTGGGAACCGGCATCGGAAGCCAGTGCTGTCTACGTCTCTTCAGGGGAGCTGTTTCAATATTTCAAGAAGTTCGCAAATAAATATGATCTGAACAAGTACATCCAACTGGAAACCCAGGTGGTGGGAGCAAAATGGAATGGAGAAGCTTGGGATGTGGAGGTCAAGGACCATAAAACCCAGAGCATCTTTCATGACCAGTGTGACATCTTAATCAACGCCGGTGGTGTTTTGAACAACTGGAAGTGGCCTGCGATTCCCGGAATTGGCGAATTCAAAGGGACGTTGATGCACAGCGCTAACTGGGATTCGAATGTTTCTCTTGACGGAAAAACAGTGGGGTTGATTGGAAATGGGTATGCTTTCACCCAGAGTCTCCCGTCTCTGATTCCTCATCATCTTATCATGTATGCTCAGGCCACTAATCAGAATGATTTCATAGCTCCTCCGGCATCCAGATTCTTCCTGCCATACAGCCAATGGTGAAGAAACTTGTCACTTTCATCCGAGGGGCGACTTGGATCTCCCCCGTCCAGGGGTTAGAGCAGCACACTTACAGCGTATCTGAAAAAGCACTCTTCAAGTCCAGACCGGAAGAACTTAAGAAATATCGCAAAATGACGGAAACGGCGACAAACTGTCTATTTGGAACCTTCATCAAGGATTCCGATACTCAGATCGAGACCAGAGAAGACTTGACGGAACAAATGCGGGCTAAACTCAACAACCCTCAGCTTGCGTCCGTCTTGATCCCCAAGTGGAGCCCAGGTTGCCGCCGTCTCACTCCGGGTATTAACTACCTGGAGACCTTGGGCAAGGACAACGTCCAAGTGGAATTTGGCGAGCTAGCTCGGATCACCGAGAGAGGATGTGTGGGCAATGACGGTGTGGAGCACCCAGTTGACATCTTGATTTGTGCCACAGGATTCGATGTGTCGTTCAAACCAAGATTCCCCATCATCGGGCCCGCAGGAGACCTCCAAGAGAGTTGGGCCAACGACCCCAGGAGTTATCTAGGGACAGCAGCGGCAGAGGTACCGAATTATCTGCTCTTTTTGGGACCGAACTGTCCTATTGGAAACGGGCCTGTTCTGCCGGTGATTGGTAAGTTTACATGATATTTCAATGCCAAAAAAAAAGGCTCGTTTCCATGGGCTGACGACGGTTCTACCATCCATCTATAGAAGTCCAGGCCGACTATATGCTCAAATGGATCGACCGTTGGCAGACGGAGAATATCAGCTCCTTCTATCCCAAGAAGGAAGCTGTCGACGATTTTGTTGACCATGTGGATTCCTACATGCCGCGCACCGTTTGGACAGAAGAGTGCCGGTCGTGGTACAAGAATGGAACCAACGGGGGCCGGGTCATCGCCCTCTGGCCCGGCAGCTCCCTCCACTTCATGGAGGCAATGGAGTATCCCCGACATGATGACTTTGTTGTCAAATACAATGGCAATCGCTTCGCCTGGATGGGCAACGGCTACAGCCAGACTGAAATGGATACCTCGGCCGATTGGGCATACTATATTCGCGACTTCGACGATAGTCCCTTTCTGGGCAAGGCCAAAAGGAGGAATCTAGTCATTGGCAAAAGCGACACCGAGACTGCGAACTCTGGATATCTGGTGGCTGATGATAAAAAAGCCTGGGGGGAAGTCATTGAAGTCGAACAAAATGGCATCAAGGTTTAGACAGAAAGATTGAGGTTAGGGCTGAATAAATCAAGTCGTTCAAATTTGATTCTTCTCTTTTTCATATGAGAAGCTGATTTGCCTCAATGGGCAAACAAACAAAATGTCTTTAGGCGCAAAATTTTGCCCTACTTAGACCGGCAGTCTGTAGACTGTAGAGGAGTTTTCTGTATGTGCTGAAATGAAAAATACTTATAACGTTGGAAACTTGGAATAGGGGCTATGGGATCTTGGTTTTACTATTTTGAATGGCGATAAATAGAATCCCTCCTTACTGCTCATCAAAGTCAGGTACTTCTAGGCCAAAAGAATTTGTCCAACTACCAAGAAGATGCCTTTTTTTCTCTCAAGCCTTTAACATCATTGGTATTCATTGTTCTGTACTACTGGTAATTCTAAGAGATGACAAGGCTATTCCCATGTTTCGGACTTTGTAGACTCAATCCAACCGCCTGGGCGTATGTTCAGCAGAACGTGATAGACTTGGAATCTGAAAGAACAGTTCCAACAAGGAGCAGGCTATCAAGTTCGCACCCAACACCAATCTACCAGCAGACAACCTTCCAATCAGCCGATTTGTGCCTGAGTCGCCCGCCAAAGATGTACAGGGGAATGGCAGACAGAATGACAGCGATGAAAATCCCAGACATCGTACCAAAGGCCTGTTCAGAGTCAGATAAGTTCCGTTACCGATTACTCTACGGACAGGGAAAGTGAAGATGGAAACTTACCTTCTCGAACCCAGAAGAAACAATCCACGGAGTCACCCCATAAGTGTAGCCAAAGGCAATCACGTTCTTGAGTCCGTTGATCAGAAGCAACGCCTCCGCAGCGACTGGGAGGTAGCTGTCCGAGACGTAGATCATGCCGATGCTGGCGACCGAAGTAATGCCGACATTGATGAAGCCGTTGGCGACAAAGAGAACGGCCCAGTGAAAATGTTTCGTCGCGCCGAATGCAAACATCAGCAATCCCGTGGGGACCAGAATACCCGGGATGAATAGCATCACTAGTCGGCTTTCAGGTGAGAAGACACCTCCGTGTCGACGGGCATGCCATGTTGAGTATAGATCCGTGACATAGCCACCTGTGAAGGCCCCGAAGAGAGTGCCAACTATGGAGGTTAAGTCAGTTTGAAAAATACGTTTCAGGTGGTATGATTAAACCCTTACAGAGTGCAGGTATGTTCACCAGTCCATTTATGGCTGGGCTGAAGTTGTACGGAGGCGCCTGAAGCACGAATGCGTTCAGAGAGTTGACTGTGACGACGCATGCAAGGCTGATGGAATCTGGGCACATTTTTCGGTTAGAAATTGGAGGTGTGAGGATTGTTGGGGCTGTATACATCGCGGTACTCACAACTGATAGTAGCCCAAATGACAGCCGGATAGCCGATCATGAATACAGGGCGGATGAAAATGCTGAAAATACTCTCGCTAGGTGTACCGGACCAGAGACTGAGGTGTTGCAGATATGTCTTCTTCAGAGAACTATCCGCTGCCATTCCCTCCCCTTCGATATGTTGAGATAGAGAGGCTGTTGACACTGCAGTCTTGTCCATTTCCGCTGCTGGTTGTGTTGCTTTGGGTTCCCCGCCAGCCGGTTCAGGCTCCGCCATGACCAGAACCCTCTCAAAGCGCGTCTCGGGCATGAACAAAAGAACCGCGAAAAATTGGACTCCAGCTGCAATGGTGCACACCCAATAGAACCATCGCCACCCCACAGCTGTGACAAATCAGTCCCGAATATGAACCAAGATCGGGCGGACTTAGATGTACTTACCAGAAACCATAAACCCAGCACATAGAGGGCCCAGTGAATTGCCAGAAGAGAGCAGGATGAGACACCAGCCCATCATAGCACCTCTTTGGTGGAGGAAGAATAGGTCCTAGAACCATGTCAGCCAACTCTAGATGCCATGGTGGTCCTGTACAAAATGACTCACATTGACGATGGCTGCACCTAAGGCTTCTGTCGACCCACCTGCAAAGGCAGTGATGATCCGAGATGCCAACAGACTTCCATAGCTCTTTGCTACCGAAGACCAAATGCATCCAACGAAGAAAACTAGTGAGGCGACCACGAACACCGGCCTCTTCCCGAAGTATTGAGCCATGGGGACCCAGAAGAAATTCTGTTCCAGTCGCACACGTCAGTGGGAGATTCTCATCCGAAATGCTCGTGGACTGCGATAGGAACTTACCCCGAGACCAAGTGTTAAGATGCAGTAGGTGAGAAGATTGGCGATCTTGGGAATGGGTTCGTTCAGGTCTTCGCTCAAGACGACAAAGGCTTGGGAGAGTCCTCCAATGACCCAGCTGACCATGAAAGCGAAAAAGTTGACGAGGACAAATGGAACCAATTTCCTCCACATTGGCCAGCGGAGGGGATCGTTGGGGTCATTGGAGGGCTCGGGGATAAGCACGATGTCGGTATTGCCGCTATGCTGGTGGTGACCTCCTACGACTAAGGAGACCAGTCAGCTGTCAAAGGTCCTCAACTATCTCGCCAGCAGATCTTACCCTCGACGAGCTGCACAGAGCCCTGGGTTCCATCTAACTCCTTTAGTGCTCGGAACCTCATTTTGACTTGTCTTGTTGGTCTTCAAAGGTTGTTTAAATGGGTGTGGGCGCGTGCTGGAAGGATCAATCTCGGCTAAAGCTCTTCGGGTTGAGACAAGTAGGGCTAGGAAGGGTGCTTTGCTCCCAGAACCACAATCCATCATCGATTTGAGACATGGGACATGATTCATTATAGGAAAACTTCTGGTACCAAAGCCATAACCCATTTGTTCCCCAGGTTTTCGGTTCCTCAATCATGAGAATAGCTTCTCCAGGTACCGCTTGCGGAGAAGGACTAAATATCTTTTCCATGGACGGAGAGTGGTGGGGTAAGCGGGCCCTGTCCATCTCCGCCATGCCCCACAGTCTGTCTACTTCGACCCCCGCTCATTCTCAGGCGGGCCCTCAGGCGGGCCCACAGGCTTTACGGGTTGGAGGAGAACTTTGAGTTGCCTCGATGCAAAAATTTGACTGGGAAGTATATTGAAAACAGGATTGGCGCTCCAAACATGCTGTTGCAAACCCTAAAGGCATCAACCACACGACAACTCAAGCCATGTCATCATCAATCAAATGTATCCTCGTGATTGGGGGCACGTCGGGCATCGGTGAAGCATTCTCACGGCGGTTTCACGCCATGGGAAAGAAGGTCATCATCACTGGAAGACGACAGGACCGGCTTCGGAAAATCGAGAACGAAGCTCCCGGCATCCAGACCCGGGTGATGGACAATTCCAAGCTCGACGACCTCCCGACCAAGGTCGCCGAGATTCTCGCCGACTTTCCAGACATTGACACGGTGTGGATCAACAGTGGCATACAGAAAGCCTACAATTTCACTGAGACAGGCTCGGCCAACCTCGCCGCCATCAGCGACGAGATCAATGTCAACGTCACCGCACCGATGATGCTCGCTCGACTCTTCCTGCCCCATCTTCTGTCTCTCAAATCGGACACAACTTTGATTCTCACCTCGTCAGCTCTAGCATTCGTGCCCTTTGGGGTATACCCTGTATACTGCCCGACCAAGGCAGCCATCCACTCGTTTTCGGTCGGTCTTCGCCAGGCACTTCAGAAGACAAACGTCAGCGTCATCGAAATCTCCCCTCCATACGTCGAAACTGAACTTGACGTACACCACCGAGGCGTCACGAACGAGCTTCCGATGTCTTTGCGGGAATACGCCGAGGCCGTTTTCAAAGTTCTCGACGGCTCTGATGCTAGAGAGATCAAAGAAGTCGCCATCGGGTTTGCGGAAACTGCCTCAAAGGCGTGGAGAGGCTCCATCGGCGTTATATTAGAGGAGGTCGGAGTGGGAGGTTAGAAAACGAACTAGTTCTGCGAAGCCTTTAGGCTGTGAAAGACTTGGTATTTAATGGATATGCATAGATCTCAAATGTATGAAAGTTTCATTTTCTGTCGAGTTCCATCAGTAATCTGTACGGTGGTGCCTTGTGTGTGACCCTTCACCACAACGTAGTAAGCACGGCAGAACTGCCCTCGCTAACTAATGTACGTATACGGTATAACCTTACCTGGCACTACCCTGAACAGGAGCAAGCAGACAACAACAAAGGGTGAGTATATCTATTTGTGTGGAAAATGCTAATAAAGTTATATATCTTGGCATAATTACCAATAGGGTAGGATAGCCGCCTGAGGCGTGGTACGAATGAGGCGTGGAATTAGGTGCCCTGATCCTTCCCGGATAATTGCTATGAAAGTTGCGTTAGGAGCGGAAAACGCGGTTGACGCGTCGTGACAAGACTAAGTAGTGACATTCGGGCTGTAGAGGGTAGAAACAATTGAAATCCGTACCAGCTGGGACAATCTCTTATGTGTTACGTTGTGTGTGATTGCTTAGACGAGGAGGAGACAATCTAGATAGTAGTGGAAAACGCCTCTACTCACACCGCCAGAGTCTCCCAAGTCATCGATCATACGTCTGAGTTTGGCAAGTGCTTCCTTTTGGTAAGACGCGAAGGCTTCTTCCATCTTCAGCTCTCCCATTACCGTTTTGACTTTCTCGACAGACTCAGTGTCTGCATTCCCATAGTTACCCTCGAGAATGCGGCGTTGGTCGTCATCAGATTGCTTCAGTGCTTGAACAATAAGCCATGCGCATTTGTTTGCTCGAATATCAGATCCATTCTTTCCATTTTTGCTTCGAGGGCCGTAAAGATTAAGATAGTCGTTCTGGTACTGATAGTAAACAGCTAGTTCATTGGTGATGCTGCGGGCGTTTTTCAGATTTTCTGGGGAAGCAATCCCCAAGTATAGCAGCATCAGCACCACAGGAAGATAATAGTATCCGCAAAGCCCAACCGCAAGGCTTCGGAGCTTGTGATCGCAGAATGTAGAAGCGCTCCCTGGACCTTGATCGGAGAGGATGGTTCCGTAGCTTTGCATTAACTGAAGGAACAAGAGCTCGTTGTGAATAGCCTCCACCATATCGAGGTATGCGGGCTGTCCGCGAAAAAACTTCTTGAGAATGGGGAATGGGAGGAAGCAGGCGACGTAAGTATCAAAGATCGCCCCGTTTTTGACTCCCGGTTGACGATGCCATGCCCAACGCCCGCGGCGCCAAAGGTCGTTGTCAGCCATGTCGTCCGTTGCAAGGATACCGAACTGCAGGAGCTCGACAATCCACCCTAGAAGATACACGTCCCTCTCCTGTTCTTCAGTAGGCTCTGTACCGATGACGCTCTCGAAGATCTTGATCATGATTCGGGGCCGCTGCATTTGCCCACCTTGAGTATTTGCGACAATCTATTGATAAATACAGGACCGTTAGTGAACAATTGATACAGGCACATTATATGTTTCAGTAGCCATGCCAGACTAGGAGCAGCAACAAACCCCTAGAAAACAAAAATCCTACTCACCCGATGCAGTCTCTCCATAGCTTCTGGCGGGATGTCGGGGAAGTTTGCATAGTTGATAAAGTCGCAGAGAAGAGCAAAGCCTTCAGTCTCGAACCGTTCAATGGTCAGAGCTGGAGACATGCTTTGGCGAGGATATATCCGGATGGGTTTCTCAGTCGATAATGCTTGGAGGGAATTTTATGGCTGGAGTGTGATATCCTTAAGGGGTTGAAGAAAGGTGGATCTGTTGGACCTGGGGACTCAAGAGATATATGGATAGATATAATTGAATACTCTGACTCCTGTACTCACAATGGTAAGCATATACGTCTTTTATAGATCTACGGACGAATTGAGGAGCGCAACAGAGCTAAATCGGCCTCTTGGCGATGCCGAGACAATCTTGAAAGACAGGCTAAATGAACGTTCTAATTGGTCAAGAGACATAGGCAAGAAGGTTCGACACGGGCCTGGTGTCAGGCACGGGCCGCTGGAGCCCGATATAAGACATGTATGGCTAGGAGACAGTCGGTGAGACATGCAACGACACCATGATGATTGACGAGGCAGCGATCCCTTAGCCTCTACTCTATCAGGCACGGGCTGCTGGAGCCTGATATGATACATGTATGGCTAGGAGACAGTCGGTGAGACATGTAACGACATCATGATGATTGACGAGGCAGCGATCTCTTAGCTTCTGCTCTGTCAATTACAGAGCTTATTGCTCTTTGTTATTCACTGAACCAACCAGGTTCTTTTCTCACCCTTGACCTTCGGCGCCAATTTAGACGAATCTCACCTGTCTGAGTGCTTACACCGCTGATTCTATCACATGCTCTGCCTCCATTATGGAATCCCTGTCTATGACAGGTCATGAGACCCAACTAGATGTGATATTAATACATGTGGAAGAGACCTGTTTCCATTTAACGTTTCATCCTTATGCCCTGATCACTACTGTATCATAGCAGATCATTTTCATCATGTTTCCAATGCCCGTCAAAGAAGGAAGAGGACTGTCCCCTATCCAATTCCCGGCCATTGATGACGTGCATAACGCTCGCGACGTTGGGGGAGTTCTAATTTCCCAACAGGCCTTCGTTAGACGAGGCATTGTCTTCTGCTCCGCCAATCTGGACAAGGTGTCTGAAACCGGACTTCTGGAGCTACGCCACCATCTCGGCATCGATATCGTCTTCGATCTGCGTGGCCACGACGACCACGACAAGACGTCAGACAATCTTCCCGGCATTGTCGTCCAACGCCTCTCAGCCATGCAACATGCAAAGGGGGAGGAGATCGCCCATTACTTTGAGACCTTGTCAGAAAATGCACCCATGGCTTTTGCGGAGCTGTACCTCATAATATGTCGGTATGCAGGACCATCTTTCAAAACAATCTTCCACTATTTGCGAGATCACCCTGACTCTCCAATCCTGGTCCACTGCGAGCTGGGCAAAGATCGTACTGGTGTCTTCATCGCCATTCTGCTACAGCTCCTGGGCGTCTCGGATGAAGTCATTGTGCATGACTATAGCCTCTCTGAGGTCGGAATACGGGAGTTAATTGACGGGAGGAGGGTGAAACTTTGCCAGCTACCTTGCCTTGCAGGGATATCCATCACACCGATGGCATTGGAAAATCATTTTTCAGCATTCACGGAAAGCATGAGACTGTTTCTCTCCGCTTTTAAGGAAGCTTTCGGAGATGTAACAGGTTACCTAAAGTCCATCGAAGTTTCGACTGATGATGTCCGAACAATCCGGCGCAATCTGCTTTGTTCTTGAGAATATACTAGGATTCAATTCTTCGTTTCATGGCCTGCCTAGTATTACCTCGCTAGCTATTTCACTCTTCATACTGTTTGAATGTTGACACATGTCAAACCACAACACAACACTGATAGGAGTTGGATTCAAATGAAACATGCGTACTAATTGGAAGCGAGGCTACCTGAACGGCATGCCACGACGTTACCTGCTACCGTAGAGGGTTGGTCCACCATCCATCGGATATCTAGTATCACTCAGGAAAGTAGGAGAGGAGATTATGTGCAGAAGACTGGACTCGACATAATGAATTGGACAGAGCAGCGAGTTTTTCAAAAAAGATGCAAAATTTGGGTAACTTCCACCACCGATCACTAAAGTAAACTGCTACCTACTGGGCCAACACCGCATCATCCACATATCCGCCAGACCACCCCAGGCCAGGTCAGGTCGGCTTGTTAAACCGACTGCCATCCATGCCATATGTCCCAAGACAACAAAAGGAATCCACCTTCGCCCGTAGAAAAATAAATTTATCCAAACAATGCATTGGCACTTATCACAGCATCCATGCTAGGCCGGCAACAACCGCAGCCAATATTGCTGATAGCGCATATGCGGTCCTGTCCGCGCCACCAGTGTATGCCGTCGCGGGTGCGTTCTTTGTGCCAGAGGCGGATCCTCCGGCAACAGGCGTGATCGGCGGTGATATTGTGTTGTTGTTTCCGGCACCTGATCCTGCACCAGCAGCGGCTGCAGGATTAGAGCCAGTACCCGATTTCGCTGCTGCACCAGAGCCTGCACCCGCACCCGATCCAGCACCAGCACCGGAGCCTGATCCCGCACCCGCACCAGTGCCGGAGCCTGCGCCGCTTCCACTACCGGAGCCAGCGCCAGATCCAGCACCAGATCCAGATCCACTACCAGAGCCAGAGCCAGCGCCAGAGCCAGAATCAGCGCCAGAGCCAGAACCAGCGCCAGATCCTGTGCCACTACCGCTGCCACTAGCGGAGCCGGAGCCGGAGCCAGAGCCAGCACCGGATCCTGTGCCGCTACTGCTACCAGAGCCAGAACCCGAACCTGCGCCACTGCCAGAGCCAGAACCGGAGCCGGAGCCAGAGCCGGAGCCAGAACCTGAGCCAGAACCTGAGCCGCTGCCAGCACCAGTGCCGGAGCCGGAACCAGTCTGCGGAGTGACAGTAGCGTAAGGACCGGTGGCGCATGGGGTGGTTAGAGTAACAGAAGTAGGGCCAGCACCGAGGTCGCAATCAACGGCAGTGGTGGTGAAGCCTTCTGGGATCGAGGTGGGGTTCTTGGTCGCCTCGCATGGGCACGGCTCGGTGATAGTGTACGTTGCCTGTTCAAGCCAGCTGCCTGTAGGGCAGAGTTGAGAGTAGATGGTCAGGTACTCGTGAAGTTCCTCGATCTCGCCGTTGGGGAGGGTGGTGGTGTATGCGAGGATTTCAGTGCCTCGAGGGCCCCCGTGGGTGGGAGGGGGGGTGATGGTCGGTCCACCTCCGTTGCAATGCTCGCCGGGACAGTAGGTGATTGTGCTGGACAAGGTGGTCGTTGTGGTCACAGCTGTCGGGCAGGTCGAAAACCAGACGGTGGTGGTTCCGGGGTCGGAAGGGTCGTTGACGACGGTCGTCGTATCCGCGCTGACGCCTGCGATCAAGAGCGCCGCTATGGGCATGGACCTTGTGTATCGCTTCATGTTGGATGAATTTGCCGCCGTCGTATATCTAGAGCGAGGGTCTGCTGGTGATGGTGGAAGGAAGGATGTTCGAAAAGGAACAAGACAAAAGAGATCAAGTTTCAAAGGAGTGACTGGGGAGGAGCAATGAAGGCACCTCGAACAAAACGAATGTAACAACTCAATGAGCGGGAAAGAATCGAAGTGCAAAGAACTTGTACCGGAGCCTATGATATTTACCTGGAGGTGTTCACCGTGCGAGGCCGCGATCCAAGCAGCCACAGCCAGGAATGCAAAACAGACCACCACAACAACCATCTCATTTGGGCAGAGGGACGGGGTGAAGAATGCAAGCACGCTCCATGGCACGTTCAAAGAATGCCTTCCAGATCAGATGATCAGAGAATCGTAATGATTTGAGGCGGATGGGTGAGTTATTGGATCAGCTAGCTCCTTTGGCCCAGCAGAGAAAAGGCTCGTCCAACTAAGGCAGCGACTTTTCTGACTGACATGTCCAATTCGTCGCAGCATCAGGGCATGTGGATTGAATTGAGTGCCAGCAAGTGGCAGTTCCCAGCCTCCGAAGAGACAATCATTAGGGAATGATGGTGTTTCCTATTAATCGACATTCCAAGCTCATCGCCCTCACCAAAGAGGACCCAACGAGAAAGAAACTTCCTACAAGGAAAGAAAATTGTTCTCCAGAGCCACTGAGTTCGAGAGAACTCATGGCAACACGTCGCTGTAGATAAATGCGGAACGACGGTCGTGGCTGGCTCTGTTGCTTTTTTGATGAAGAGAAGAAAAGATGAAGTTGGGAAAAGCTGGGAAGAGTTTTGTACGGACTCCGCGCCAAGCCCCAAGCCTGACAAGCTTCTGATGGGGCGCTCACGTGATCAGGTGTCTCAATTACCTAGCCTCGCTAGGTATGGATCCTTAGGAGACTCTGGGATGGTTATTCCCCAGGCAAGTACGGAGTATTGTTGATGGTCACCATGATATCTATCTACTCCACAGGCTTCTGCAGTGGCACCTCCATCACCACAGCCCCATTCCGGCCCTGGGGAATTTTCATCCACCTCCCCAGCCTCATCTCTTTTCCTATTCCAGCCACAACGCATATCCCCTGACATTCGCCTTCTTTCTTGCCTCCAAATTCACTGACAATATCCCTCCTTCGTTCAAACACAGCCAAAGAGTTGACCACGCCACGAAGCGGCCCGGAGGTGGTTTCAGGAGAAGTCGTCTTCATCAGCGGCGCATTGACCGAGACCAGATCTCCATTCGTGTACCCATTCGGCGTCTCGCTGTCTTGACCAAGCTTGCCTACCACGCCGAGTGGTAGCAAAGATCTCTTGTCATCACTAAGCTTCCACACCCTAATCCAGCCATCCCAGCTTCCACTAAGCACAACATCAGTCCCTGGCAAGGCGGCCAAAGCCGTGATGGCTCGAGGAATGGGCCTTCGCGTGTCATCCTTCTTCAACGATTCAATCACTTTGGGATCCGATTCTGACGTAACCTGTTCAAGTGGAGGAGGCTCATCGACACCATGAGCGGTCAGGAGAGTAAAAAGAGCCTTCTTCTTGTGGACGCTCCACAGACTGATGGCACCGGAATCAGATCCCGTCACGAAGTGCTGAGGGGGCAGTGCTGCCACACAGTCCAGGCTGCCAGTCTGATACTCGTCTCGCCGAGAACTGTCGCCTAGGAATTTGGTGAGGGATTCATCCACCACCTTCCACCACAACGCTTTTCGGTCCCTCGATCCGACCGTCACGCACTGGTCCTGGGATATCGCCGAGACATCCACGACGTGGTCTTGGTGACCAAAGAGAGTCTCGACGTAGGCAAGGCTGTCTTCGCCCGCTAGGCTGTACGTTTTGAGGGATCGATCCATACTCGCGCTGAACAGTTGTGCTCCGAATCCTGCTTGTGACGTAGAGCCCGGTGCAAATGCGAGGCCAGTGACCCCATCTCTGTGGGTGGTAAATGTCTTCAGCGGCCTCAGGTCTTCGGCAGACCATATGATAAGCTTCTTGTCCGCTCCTCCTGTAGCGACGTATTTGCCGTCTGGTGAAGCCGCAACCGACAAAATAGCCCCGGTATGTCCATGTTGCTGCGGTGCTGATGCTCGGACCTTGATTCCTCGAACATATGCAAGTTGCTTCGGTCGTCGTTTGCGGGGTGCTGCAGAACCCTTGGTATTCGTGGGCAGCGTCGGTGACTGCAGTTGCCACTTGATCAGAGTTTTGTCTCTGCTCACTGTATAGGCATATGGCTGGCATACTGCCACTCCAGTCGTGGTCAATGTGTCGGCTCGAAATGCACAGTGGGTGGCATTGGCAAAATCCAGACTGGAGGCGATGAGGCGGTATTGTCTTCCTTTGGCCTCGTCCACATCTTCCTTGAGTCTTTGTGCAATGAGGTCTTTGTCTAGATCTTCTGCATCGAAGCCGACCTCGTCCACCTCTTGCCTGATGTTGTCCAGATACCGCTGTGCCAGTCTCACACGCCTGTCTGCGGCGGTCTCGCCTTCCTCCGAGGTGGCTTCGGAATCATCGCCGGACTCTGGCTCGACCTCGCCCTCTGAGTCGCTGCCAGATATGGATTCGTCTCGGTCTCTATCTCGGGGCCGCTTAGGGTTTCGACGGGTGTCATCGTCTCGGTCTTCTCGAACGTCAGGTTTGTCCACTCCCCGCCGTTTTCTGGAAGCGCCTGTGCCCTCTTCTGCTCGCTTGCGCTTGCGCTGAGACGCTGGGAGAGTAAAGAAGGAAGACATCTTGTGGTATTATGAACTTTGTGCACCCCAGAGGAGGGTTTCTAGTTGTGGTGGTGCATGTTGCAGTCGGTGTAGATTTCTCTAGAATTTTTAGAAAATGCAGATCATAGCGCAGCCACGCAGCCTCGCCGATGGAAATTTCTTCGCCAGACCTTCCCCATTGGGAACAAGCTTCAAGGCACAGTTCGCGTTGCGTGGACTTCGTACTTCGTGTCTCCCCTGCACCCTCCAGAATCCAGAGTGCAAGACCACCAGACCACCAGACCTCCAGACCACCCACTCTACTCCGTCCAGCCTATTCTACCCTCTCAATTCCTCTACAACCGTCTCCCTCCAGAGACCATCCTGTCCTTCTGCTCTCCAACCATCGTGTCCATCCACTTCTCCAACCATCATGTAAGTCCACCAGCCTCAATCCCATCTCCTCCACACAAGCCAACTAACCACCCAATCTAGGGAAGTTCTGCTGGGCATCACCGGCCGTGATTTCACGATCATTGCGGCGTCGAAAGCAGCCATGCGCGGTGCCACGATCCTGAAAGCCTCGGACGACAAGACCCGCCAACTGAACAAACACACCCTCCTCGCCTTCTCCGGTGAGCCAGGCGACACCATCCAATTTGCCGAGTTCATCCACGCCAACATCGCCCTGTACACGATGCGCAATGATACCGATCTGGGTCCCAGTGCGGTGGCCAGCTTCGTGCGCGGCGAGCTTGCAAGGAGCCTGCGGAGCCGGAAGCCGTATAACGTGAACCTGTTGCTAGGCGGCATGGACCCCATCACCAAGCAGCCCAGCCTGTACTGGCTGGATTATCTTGCGAGCAGCGCAAAGGTGCCCTATGCTGCCCACGGATATGCTCAGTAAGCCCGCACCCATGCGCTTTGCCCCCGTCACATTCCATTAACCAGCCGCGACTAGATACTACTGTCTCTCCATCCTCGACAAACACCACCATCCTGACATCTCCTTCGAGCAAGGCATGAAGATCCTCCGCATGTGCACGGACGAACTACAGCGAAGACTACCCATTGACTTCAAGGGCATGACGGTCAAGGTGGTCAAAAAGGACGGCATCGTGGATATGGAATATGACACCAGCAAGCAAGTGTTAGCTGCCTAGGCAGTGGGCAAACGCGGCCGGGTATGGAAAAAAATCTTGGTCCATGGTGAGACACAGATCAATGCATAGCGTGGCGTAAATTAGGGAGTCAGAGTACTCGATTAGGGTATCTTTTTTCATACATGCTTAAATTTTCATGTCCCGTCCTGGCTCTGGCATTTGTCCTGTCCTTGGGCCAGTTCAAGCCTTCTTCTACCCCATTTCGTCATCATGGTCTTGGTTGTCATGCTCCAGGTGGAATATTTCTATGCCTTCCAGTAAGCTCCCCCCTTGAAAAACTCCTCGCTTGATGTGATTGTCAAATGTATTCCCGAAACTCGCCCGAAACGCCTTCCTAGCTATCAAAACCCTCTGATTCTGATTCTCCGCGTGGGTGGCAGACGCTGAGGATAGCTTGATCGATGGAGGTTGGGCGGATAGTTTCTTCGATGGCGAGCGGTCATGTCGTCGTTATTGGTGGACCCCTGCGCGTCCTGGCCGTGACTGTATGGCGCGTAGCTGGTAGTGGTCCGTCGCGCTCGCTGACTTGCAAGATGGACTCTCCGACGGTCTGATGGTTGGGGCGGTCTAACGTCCTCGGAATCCGAGTCTCCATCTTCGGAATCATCCACTGATCCCAGGGAATCTCCATCGTCATCCTCAGAGTCAATTCCTTCTTCACTGTTTTGCTCTTCACCCTCGCCCTCGCCCCCATCCTCGCCCTCATCTTCATCTTCGTCATCGCTCACAATTATCCGATTCGTGCGTCGCTTAACCGGAATAATGGGCTCAATCACGGAATCGTCTGCTGAGTCGTCGTAATTTGTAACCTGCGCGTCGCTCTCATTCTCAGCATAATCACTTTGGTCTGAGCGCGCAGTCAAGTCTTCATCTTCAACCACCGCGTCATGATCTTGACTGAGTGACCGGGCGGTTCGGTGAAAGCTAGTCATTGTAGCTTCGCTCGCAGAATCTTCATCGTCCAGCTCTGGCAAGTCATTGTCGATGAAACTGTGCATTTCATCGTCATCGTAGAAGCCTCCTTGGTCGGTGGCAGTGCCATCTGTGGAAGACTCGTAGCTTTCCTCGAACGGATCGACAAAGGGAACGCCATTCATAGTGCCGTGGAACTCGTGGTCGATCTCCTCGCCATCAGCGTCAAATTCCGAATCGACAGACAAAGAGCTATCTTCAGAGTCCATGTCGCTGTCTCCGGGCTCGTATTCGCGAAATCCACATTGAAGACATTCGCCATCTTCCAACTCCCAGTGGCATTCAGGACATCGAATGACGTTGTCTTCATGGTCCAGAATGCCTTGCGCCCAGTTAATGAGTCGGGGCTGGTGATGGTGTTGAAAGACACCCTTGAATAAGCCCGGTCCGGCACGATCTGCTGCTAGCAGGACCGCCTCTTCTTCGTTCGCCTGCTGATGTTCCTGCACGGTCTCGTCTTCCGGAAGCAGCTCCGCTCGGCTGATAAACATGTGGACCAGGTCTCTGAGAAGGTAATTCGGCGACGGTTGCAGTTTGACCTCGGCTCTGCAATCTGGACAATTCCGATTCTGCTTTCTTCCGTGGGCGCCTCCAAACCAGCTGGCGAGGCATGAGTAACAGTATGTGTGGCCGCAAGCGAGGATGAAGGGTTCGTAGAACGGTTTTATGCAGATTTTGCACAGGGATAGGTTTCGCATGTCCTCGATGTGTTTCTGGAAAGTTGATAGGAGTGGCAGGTCGTCGCCCGCCATCTTTGCGTGGTGGCTCCAAGAGCGGCTGTAGGCTGTAGGCGGCGGTTGGGTGGTGAGGCGGAGCACACAAGAGTGCTCATAGGATTTTGTCGAGGCGAAACGACATCGACAGGTGATGACGCGCCAGGTGTCGTCAGTAAACTCGCGTGAATTCAGAAGGTGGCTGATATCTGAAAGACAGGGCCACAGGGGGGGGAGGGGGTTTTGGCTGCGCGTTGTTCAAATTGCGAGTGCACAACGAAGTTGGAGTTTAGGCCCAATATATTTATGTGCTGTTTACTTCGCCGTATTCAGCCGTGTGATGTCTACGGCGGAGTATTCGAAGAGCGGCGAGCCACTTGCCATTCTCGCCACTCACGTGCCATCATCACGTGCCATTATCACGTGCATTGTCCAAGTGCAGTTGGTATTTATCAGCTGTTTACTTCGCCGTACTCGGCGGCGCGGCTGCTACGGTGGAGTATTCATATTCCTGACTTGTCACGTGCCCATGTACGGAGTACGGATACTTCGTGGCACTTCTCAAATCTACAAATTTTGTGACGTCGCTGCCTGCGACTTTTGGGTCCCAACAACCCCTTCCATGAAGTTCTCATAACAGCCATGTCGAAGCCCATCTCATTTGGATTTGGCAAAAAGATATCGGCGGTGCCTGTCCAGAGCCCAAGGCACCCGGCGCACAAGCCGACTACACCTCGTGGCGGCCCGCGGTCTGCACTGCGCCATGATTCAGACCACGAAGATGAAGAAGAGCCAAGGCATGAGTCAGTCACTGGCTTTTCGTCAAGTGGTGCAATTCTAAGTCAACCTACACAGGAAACGAAAGAGCTAGTCATCAAGAATCCCGGAAATGGCGATTGGCGCAGACGCGGACACACGAACCTCCTCCCTGCGGAAGTCCAGGCCCAACAACAGGCCGGTCACGTAGTCGTGGTTGAAAAAGATGAAGTCAGCAAAGCGAGTGGATTACAATTGGTGGATGCAGGGGACAAAGCCGAAGAACCCACGGCAAATGGCGAGACGCAGCCTGCGCATGCTGGGGCCGACCGACAACCCGAGGCGAAGAAGTTGACGGCCGATGAAGAGGCCTTGCAGGCTCTTTTGGACGACGGGTCAGGGAAACCAAAGTCGAATGCAATAATTACTCAGCAAGCCAACATACAACTCTCGGCTCGAGATGAGACAGAAGACTTCAGAGGCGATGTTGCTTCACGACCAGAATCAAGTACACTCGAAGAGTATGCTGCAATGCCGGTTGAAGAGTTCGGGCTTGCCATGCTAAGAGGCATGGGACAGAAACGTCGTGCCAATGGAGAAATCATCGACTTGAATGCCAAACCAGAAGAAACCTCCAAGAAGGTGCGGAAACACGAAGGATTCCTCGGCATTGGTGCCAAGGCCGCTCCTGGAGTAGGCATTGAATTGGGCGCATGGGGCAAAGCAGACATGCGAAAGAACAACAAGGGCCAGGGCTTCTTTACACCGCTCATGCGTGAGAACAAGGCGACGGGGGAGAGAATATCGGAGGAGGAACTACAGAAACGAATCAAAGACTCGAAAGGGTCGAAAGAAGGGAAAGACGATGACGACTGGAGGAAACGACGAGACCGCAATCTGGAGAACAGCAGACGAGATCGAGACCGAAAGTCGCCGCTAAATGGAAACGAGGATTCTCGGGACCAAACGAAGGCCGTATCACGCTCAAACTCGTCAAAACCAGACAGGGATGAAAAAGAATCATCGAGGTCAAGGAGAGAACGGGATGACCGGGACCATAACAGTTCACAATCCAGGAGGGACAGGAGTAGATCAAAGGATCGGAGAAGGCGGGATAACGATGACGACTACAACAGTCAGAAACGGGATCGCCATCGAGAACGACCTCGAGATGAGGACAAATATGATTCGAGTTCGTCTCACCGCAGCCACAGAGCTCGGGATAGAGATGGTGAGAGAGACAGGGACAGTAGTGATCGCCGACACCGAGATAGAAGATGAGGCTGTCTTGTAAACAAGAAACATAATATGACAATGTTTCTAGCAAGCCAAGCCTATCTATTAATCCATTCCATTTCTCACATCAAACCATGACCACATCCTCCCCATTCCCATGCCCGTTAGCCAACAAGCCCTCGACCCCGGCGACGCCCGCAACCTCGTCCATCTCCCTCAATGTATACTCGATGAGATAACTCTCGTCGACCAACTCCTCCATCCTCTTGTAGTGCCGGTCGGTATACACCTCCAACGCACGCAGCAACTCCTTCATGCCGGCGCCCCCACAGCCCACCAGCTTCCGCTCGCGCGCCATCTCGACGAAGACGCTCGCGGGATAGCTCTTGAACAGACAGTTGAGGACCCGCTGAGCGACGGTCGACGTGCGGGCATTGGTGTTCCAGTCGCGCACGCGCTCCAGTAGCGTGAAGAGCTGCTGGTGGTCCAGCGTGGCCAGGACCTGATCGACGGCCCGAACGCCCATGATGCTGCCGCTCTCTTTCTCCGAGCTGGGCAGGTTGACCACGTCTTCAAACACGCGCAGCAGTCGGCCCGGGTGGTTTAGGGCTAGAGACAACGTGATGGCTTCGCGGTAGTTCTTGGAGTAGATGTGGTTCTGGAGTAGTTGGTCTTGCTCGATGCGTTCGGTCGCTCGCTTCGACGCGAGCGTGGCCGTTTGAACCGTTGTGTCGGCCCAGAATGTCAGTGTGGCGTCGGCTGCTCCGGAGATGAGTGGGTAGGGGTAGGGCTGTTGTTGGTGTGCAGGGGATCTGGTGAGGTGTGAAGAGAGGTAGGCGTTTGGAGCTGCCAGAGCCCACACTCGATCTGTATGGTTGTCGAGCGTGGCGAGTAGGTGGTCCGAGTCGGCGCCGGAGTAGGGGGACCAGAGTTTCACGAGCGTGTCGGACGACGCGGATGCTATTATGGGCTGGTTGGATTGGGATGGACGTGGATCTGACGTGGGGTCTTCGGAGTCTGGAGGAGAGGTTTGTGTCGGGGGAATCCAAATGACTTTGAGCACCGAGTTGCTGTGACCTTCGAACGTCTGGAGACAGGTGTACGTCGACAGTGACCAGACCTTGACGGTTCGGTCTCCCGAGCCGCTGACCAGAAGCCCCCGGGAACCACTCACGCCTCCCTCGGACAGAGAGAGGGGCGGTGTCCCCGCTGGGGAGAAGCGGACAGACCAAACTCCTCGTTTGTGGCCGCGGAGGATGCCTGTGACGGATCCGTCTTCCAGAGCCCAGATCTTGATGGTGCGGTCTTGCGAGGCCGAAGCAAATAACGGTGCGATGGGTGACACGTCGATCGCGTTAATGTCCTTGTCGTGGGCCACTCTTGTGAATAGCGCTTTGGCTCCAGATTGGGGCTCTGTCGACGACGGAGAGTATTTCAGCTTGGCCGTGTCCCACCGCTTGATGGTTTTATCCTGTGAGCCGGTGAGCAAGAACGCTGGTGGGTGGTCTGCTGGATTCTTCAACGCAGCTCCATCGGCTGGTGGACTCTTGGGTAGCGCAATGGCACCCAATGACTCGGCGTGTCCGGCGAAGATGGCAAAACATTTGTATGACGATGAGGATGGGTCCAATCTCCATAGCCGTGCCGTGTTATCTTTTGCGCCGGTGGCTAGCCAGTGACCAGACCAATCGACGTCCAAGCATATGATGATGTCTTCGTGTCCATCAAGTAAAGCAACATCTGCACCGAAAGATTGATCGATGGTCGGCCTTGACTTTTTGGAATGAATCTCGGCGATCGAGATCAATTTAATGCTTTCTGTATTTGTAGCGAGTGCCAATAATGATCTGTCTGGGCCCACGCAGGCCATATCGATCACTTCATCGTAGTTTCCGGATATCGTACGGATGACAGGTAGTGTCGTGACCGATTCTGTCCCTTGCAGCTTTTGTAATGCTGACAAGCTACACAATCTCATCGTCTGGTCTTGGTGAACAGACAGGAGTGCATCATCTTGAGTGATCTGCACAATGGCGGTGATGGCATCGTTTTCCAATCCCGGTTTCAGTTTCGGGGTCACCTCGTGACCTGTGGCTGTCCGCCAGATTCGGATGGCACCGTTATCTCCACCGGCGTAGCAGAAGCTGCCATCGTAAAGGAATCCCGCTGTTTCCAAAACTTCAAGTGCCGGGATGACTTTCTGTTGTTTCCACGTTTGAGAATTCCACAGAATGATGGTCCTATCACGGCTTGCAGAGAGGAGTAGGCTCTGGTCTTCAGAATACCGCAGACTTCGCACAACGCTGACATGTGAATCAAGAACAGCAATAGACTTTCGTGCTGCGAGGTTCCATATTCGAATCTTCCCATCTTCACCTCCAGAGGCCAGAAAGACAGATTGAACAGGGGAGGGCTCGTCGATGTCCATTTGATCTCCATCGCGACTTTTCCGCTTCCGACTCGGCTTCGGATTGGACTCGATGGTTTTGGAATCGAAGAAACATAAAGCAGAAACAAGCCCGCCGTGGCCATGGAATGTGTGAGACACATAGCCTCCTCGAATATCCCAGACTTTGACAGTTCCTTCGGCTCCACCAGTTGCCAGCAGCGATCCAGTAGAGTCAATTGCCGAAGATACGACAGGAGTCGTGTGCGGTTTGAGGGTTCGGGAGAGTTCTGCCTTCAGATTCTGCGTTTCTCCCACGGGTGTGAGGGCGTATATCCGCAGTGCAAGCGACCGGGAAGCAATGACCAGATGTGAAGCATTTGGGGCCAGACACAGGCTCGTCACAGGTTCTCCGTCTCCCTCTATCCGACAAAGAACTTTACCCGAGCTCACGTCGACGAGCAAGACATCTTCATCGACACATGTCGCAATTATTGCACCGGTGGAATCCGAGGATATCTCGCCTCCGGTGAAGATGGGCTCGATAGTCTTCGCTGCCTCGAAGGTGGTCTTGAAACTGACCTTGGTAGCCATGTTGGAGACTGTGGCCGTCGATTATGGAGTAGCCATAGATGTCGCAGAGAAGTTTTCGAGCACGAAATAAATATCGAACGCTGGATAGAATTCCAGAGTGCAAGCCTTTCGAGGTTGCGTCTACGGCAAAAAGTAAAAATTTCGTGATGAAAAGGTCAGGCTGAACGGTGAGTGGCGGGAGATTAAGGTTGGCACTAAACCATATATCCGCGTATATATCTTGGCAGACTTGGCGCGTGTCTCGTGCCAGTGTCTGTCGACTTTCCCGCCCTTCGCCTTGATTTGGCCTGATGCTGCATCTTCCTTCAACCCTGCTGGACAATCCAAAGTAATTGCTGAGTGGGAACTTTGGGATCTTCTTCTCGCGCTTGACGATACTCATGCCATTTTGTTGGTACCCCAGGAAGGTTTCTGTTACACACCATGTGCCTCCAGGGTTGGTTTTCTGATCGTGCTCCTCCCACCATCCTCCACCCACCTGTTTGAATCGCCGTGGTGTTCCGAGCATGGGACGTCAATCCTATGTCGCCCGTCTCGCTTTGGGTAGATCGCCATTTGGTGCCCCTTTGCAGGACGACGATGGCCAATTCATCCTAGGACCAAATGTCCAACACGACACTGCCTTTGGCTACCGCCAACACTTCGACGCCGTTGGTCATCCGCAGAATCTGGCTTCTGAAACAACCCGGAGAAGACTTATTCGAGCCCAGAATGATGCCTTGGCCACAGTGGGCGTTGTCGTTCAGAAGGCAAGATTGGACCGCAATCATTGGCAAGACGTGAGCGAGGACCAGAAATGTCTCCTCCTTCTAGACGAAAATATCGCAGGTGCAAACATTGGCCTTGTCGAAAATATTCTTCAGAAACTGTCAACTCGGTGGATAGTGACCTTTCGCCGCCGAATTCTAGTGAGTCAAAGCCCCCACACATCTTGTTCCTGCTAACACGCGGAGACATACAAATCATACATGAGGTTGTCGGTACCTCAAATGATCTGGTCTGAATGGAGTATTCTGGGACCTGTAGCTTTCCTCTTTGCCGGCCTCCCATTTGCGACAATTGCAAGTATCAGCCAGTCGTTGAGAGATGACATGGTCGATGACGAACGAATCCCGAATCTCATGAGGCCTTCCAGCATGTTTCATCACTCAACCATTGTCACGACCATCCGGACTCAAACGTAAGAGGCCCCTGTATCTTTGAAACTACAAACTAACTATGCATAGCCTGCGACTTTGTTGGTTTGCCCTTGAATACCCCTTTTATGCCTTTTCTGTCCTTCAATCACTGTATCTGCTCCCCATGACTGCTTTGCCACGTCCAGCATCTTGGATACCTTTCACGGCGACGTCGCCTATTCGGTTTTCAGGATCTTGGCCCGACAGCTCTTGGGCTGGCCTACTGCCTTTCTTGAGGAACATCCTCCTAAACCCATTTATTATTGCCTACATCCGGGATCAGGTCGGCAAATTCCTCTTTACCAGAATCTATGTTATTGTTAGGCACCTGGTCATCAAGCCTGACAGACCGGACCGGATCTCACTCCAGAGCGCCCGAGAAAACGACAATATCATTACGGAGACAACTATCCCTGGTTTGGGGGTAGAGACAAAGGCAAACAAACGCTACTATGGACCTCAGACCGTCACCGAAACCATCAGGCTATTGTTTCCTGCCGTTTTCTGGGTTTGGGAAAAGATATTGCAAACGCACAGAAGCCCTATGCCGGTGAAACTGGGCCCAGAAATCAGGAAGGAATTGGAACAACGAAGGGACCAGCATTTCCTTGATCTCCGTCGCCGGAACCTAGATGCCCATGGTAATGCCAGACTTACATCGCGAGAACTTCTGGTGATGGCTATTCGCTCCGCGTTCAGCGACTACAACTTGGATCCGGATGATGACATGGTGGGTAGCTTCGAGTTTCAGGATGATATGAGCGAAGCGTCTACCTCCACTCCGCCTGAGCCACAAGAGTTCCTTCTTGCCGCCAACATATCTGTCCCATCCCTGGACACAGACATTGCCAACAACGAATCCACATCGCATTCTCCTGTAGGGGCTGCTCAAGAGACTCCGGGGCAGTCAGGAGACCATGAATTACCTGGAACACCGCAAACGCCCGGTGCCAACGACGAAAATGAGGAGGCAACAGAACCTCGAAACTGGCACGATGCTGCTCGTTTAGAAGGCACCGCTTTTCAGCCTACTGTTCCCTTGGAGGTTCTACTCGAACCGGTGACATTGGACAACGTGGAAAGTCCATGGGAGGAAATATCCATTCCCCTTCCAAATGCGGAACGGCGAGGTTTTCCAGTCTCGAGTCTGCCAGCCCCAAGCCTTTCAATCCCAGGCTCTCCCGTAATACCATCTCCAATTCCAGATTCACCGGTACCTGGAATTTCCCGAGCAGCAAGCTTGCCACTTACATCCCGAAGGCCCATTCGTCGGCTAACAGAGATTGACGAGGGACTCCAACCGAGTTTTCACCAAGATACAACCAGAAACGATCCTCCAAGAGATGAGGGGCTCTATCGAGTCACAATCCTATCGAACCATCCCGCAGAGACGCTTGCTCTTAGTGTCGCGTCCATTGTCGAATCGTCGCTACTCCTCCCTTTCGATATCTTGTTCACGAGATCTCTCGCACACAGCTATCTGACTTATCAATCTGATGATGCAGGAACCAGAAGAGCAGCGGCATTGTCGGCTGATGTGTGGCCCGTGGGCCTGTGGGTTGGAGCTGGACACGGCGCTCCCTCAGGATGGGGCCATTTCTTGGGAAATTGGTTCATCACAATAGGACTTCAGGGTTTGACGAACTTCGTCATATGGAATGCAAGCACTCATTTCACAATACGAGTGGGTCGCTGGTTCGGCTGGGGCAACTTTTGAGAACCTGCGACTAAGGAGCCGGCTGGGTGCTGGGTTCCCTTTTTTAAACCGTTGACGAAGGAATGACTCAGTTCACGATACCAAGATGCCTGACTAAATGCAAATAGACATATCTAATGAACTATTTTGAAGACCTTTGACATGTATGCCCCTAAGCATGTACTGCGTATGTCTCTTCTTCAATTCTGAGCATGTGTCAAGGAGTCTAGCCCTTGCAAAGGGATTCAGCCAATCAGGAGCGACAAGGCTCTCCCCGCGCCGCCAAATGTTTTTTTCCCCAAAGCTGCCTGCGCTCTCGACAACCCCCATTGCAAAGCCATTCCCACATTCACGCTCGCCAACCATGACTAAGAGAAAGTCCGAGGAACCTCTCGAAAGTGCAGCGCTCGAATCCTCTCCACCGAACAAGAGAGCGCGCATCGAAGATGTCCCAGAGGAAGACACAACCAGTGCCACTTTGACCAACCCTGGCGAAATAGCAAATGGCTCGACCACACGCAGCAAAGCAGACCATAGCCAAGAGGAGGATGAAGAGGAGGATCTTGGATCTGATTTTGAAGATGACAGATTCCCAGTTGCGCCACTACGACAGAGCGCTCCTACCGAAGGCTACAATGACCTCTACCTTGACACAATCAACCGCTCCTTGCTGGACTTCGATTTCGAGAAACAGTGCTCGGTCACGCTCTCCAATATCAATGTGTACGCATGTTTGGTCTGTGGGAAGTATTTCCAAGGCCGCGGCTTAAAGTCGCACGCCTACTTCCACTCCCTCGAAGTCGATCATCATGTCTACATCAACATGGAGACTAAGAAGGTCTTCGTACTGCCTGAAGGCTACGAGGTGCATAACAAGAGCTTGGATGACATCAAATATGTGGTCGATCCCAGGTACACAGAAGACGATGTCAGAAAGCTCGACAAAGTGCCGAGAGCGTCCACCGATCTCTCCAACAAGAGTTATCGGCCTGGGTTTATTGGTATGAACAACATCAAAGCCAACGACTACTTGAATGTAGTGGTGCAGACGTTGGCGCATGTGGCACCAATACGGAACTTCTTCCTCCTACATACATTCCCTCATACGGCTTCTCAACTACCGGTCAGGCTGAGCACACTCGTGCGAAAGCTATGGAACCCCAAAGCGTTCAGGTCGCATGTGTCGCCCCACGAATTGTTGCAAGAAATCGCGCTGCGGTCGTCCAAGAAGTTCACTCTGACACATCAGTCAGATCCAGTCGAGTTTCTGTCTTGGTTTCTGAACAATCTACATCTCACCTTGGGAGGATCCAAAACCAAGCCCCTTTCGTCCATTATCCAGAAAACCTTCCAAGGAAAACTGCGGGTCGAATCGCAGGAGATCACGGCCAAGTCGGACGCCGCGGGTGATCGTCTCAGATTTGAGGAATCGTCTAACATCACATCCAACACCACGCCGTACTTGATACTTACGCTTGACCTACCTCCCGTTCCACTCTTCCGCGATGCGGTCGAGTCCAAGAACATCATTCCACAAGTTCCCCTTACTTCTCTACTGCAAAAGTACAACGGGTTGATTGCTTCGGAGAGACAGTCAAATCGGGTCCGCCACCGACTCTTACACCCACTTCCTCCCTATCTTTTCTTCCATATCAAGCGATTCAGTAACAACAAATTTGTTTCAGAGAGGAACCCAACAATCGTGACTTTTCCGTCGGCTCGAGGGCTGGACATGTCCCCATACGTCGAGCCGAATCCAGCTTTGCACCCTCCAGGCGAGCCTATCTTCTACGAGATGGTCGCCAACATCATCTTGGACACGACTTCTATCTCCACCGGTGGCGGGGAAGACTCCAATGCTGCGGATGCAGCGAGCAAGGCTTCTGGGGGTGATGGTCCAAAGGTGGCGTGGAAGGTCCAGCTTCGAGACAAGGCAGCTGCAGTTGCACAACGAAGTGATCTCCCTGAATGGCTGGAGATTCAGGATCTGTGGGTCGAGCGTGCAGAGGCTGAAACGCTGTTTACGAGAGAAGGATATCTCATGGTCTGGGAACGGAGAAGAGAGAAGACGGTAACAGCGAATGGAGTGGGGAAGGGTAAAACTAAAGCATAGCATGAAAACAGACAGAGTTGAGTCCTCGAGGGAAGAACTCTATTCCAAATCGTGTGGGCTGTATGCCCGTCCAACTTGAAGCTTGATTCAATGTAGTTGCGAAGTCGGTACTTGGAAGTGATGTCGCATTGGTAAACGTGATGACGGAGATGATCGTCGCCCACTTCGACTTCGTTCCTTTTCTCAATACCCTACGCGCCCTTGTTATTATTAATATGTCATTCTCACCACGCGTGTCCAATTATCCGCCCCACGGCAGATTTGAAGAAGTCGCTCTTCAACTATGAGGCTACATTGGAGCGCAGCAGCGGCGCTGCTCCCTCTGTATCTATCAAACGCCTCCATCGTCGACCACGATCAGCTCCCTTTCAGCAACCATCCAACCTCGGAGCTCCCCGACCACCTCAGCCACCATCACGACAAGCTTTCAGACGTAATAGCCGCCTCGCCTTTACTAACACTCCACCGAGCACTCTGTGAAATCGAATCCATAAGCGACAACGAGCTTGCGGTCGGGAAACTCGTCGTCTCCATCCTCGAAGCTCACGACTTCATAGTCACCACGCAAAACGTCCCGTTACCTGACGCGACCAATTCGACAAAGGAACGCCTGAATATATACGCCGTCCCCGATGTTTCAAAATACGACCATCGAGGCATGCCCTCCAAGAGGTCTAGGCCCGACGGTGGCTCACAGCCGCTCCCGAAGGTCTTGTTGAGCTCGCACATCGACACGGTACCTCCGTTTATCCCGTACTCGCTGTCGGTGCTGGGCAAGTCACGGCTGGAAGCTTCGCCTGGGACTTCGTCCGGGACCTCGCGCAAAAACATCTTAATCTCAGGCCGCGGCACGGTGGACGACAAAGCCTGTGTAGCGGTGCAGATCCAAACGGTCTTGGACCTTCTCTCTGATCCGGACCTCGAAATCGACCCGGCAGACTTAGCACTCCTATTCGTGGTCGGGGAAGAAAACCGCGGGGACGGAATGAAGCACTTCTCGGACTCGGACCTCTACAAGAACACCAAAGCGGACTATAAGGCGATATTGTTCGGGGAGCCCACGGAGCTGAAACTCGCGGCCGGACACAAAGGAATCATTATGCTCATGCTAGAGGCGCACGGTAAGGCGGCACACTCGGGATACCCCTGGCTAGGACGGAGTGCGAACAGCATGATCCTCCCGGCGCTGCTGGTACTGGACGGGCTGGGCGGTCTCCCCGAGGACGAGGGTGGCCTGCCGCGGAGTGACAAGTATGGCAATACAACGGTGAACGTGGGATACATGCAGGGCGGCGTCGCTGCGAACGTGGTACCCGAGCATGCCAGCGCCAAAGTCAGCTTTAGGCTGGCGGGAGGCACGATTGACAAGGTCATAGAGCTGGTCACGAGGGCTGTGCGGGCCGTCGATCCTGAGCACTTGTTGGAGTTGGAATTCACGCAGGGGTATGCGCCTGTGCCATTGGACGTGGATGTCGATGGGTTTGATACCATCACCGTCAACTATGGTACTGATGTGCCGAATATTGAGGTCGATGAGGGTGTCAAGAAGTATCTCTATGGGCCTGGGAGCATTCACGTGGCCCATGGCAAGGATGAGGGTCTCACGGTGGCCGATCTTGAGGAGGCGGTGGAGGGATATAAAAAGTTGGTCTTGCATTCGCTGAAACTTTGAGTGTCCAGAGCCTGGTCCAGAGCCAGAGCCAGAACTCGAGGACGCGGTTGGGTATTGCACTGCGTTGGTCGAAGCCCGTGGGTGTAGACTAGAAGATTAGCATGGGCATGAGCATGAGCAGGTGCGACGGCCAATCATTAGATTTATAGCCAGCTACCTGGGAAGGTAGTCATAGTCCATACAAAGAGACCTGTCGTAGCAAGAAGTTCCTCAACCCAACAGACCACTGGCACTGGCAAGTGGCACTGCACTCAGCGTGCCAGTGACTCAGCAACCAGCAACCAGCGCCAAGCCCCGAAACCACACCAAACGCAATTTGGATCCCACAAATCGGCCGACCTTCCAAACGCGGTTGTGCGAAACTTGAGAGGCTTGGCGACAAATTGGCGCGCAGTTTCGCTCTACCAACGACTCTTGAATTTGCAAGTTTCCTTCTGAACGAACCGTCACTTCAACACCCACCACCATCAGTTTCCACTGTTCGCCAATCTTCGCAGTCCAAGATGGCGAAGGAAGCGACTGAGAAGTCCGGCCTCGCCGTCGGTTTGAACAAGGGCCACGTGAGTCCGATCCCTCCCCCGTGCATCCATCCCGTCTCAATTTGCAACTTAAATCTACCGGCAATGTGGGCGTGGGAGTTGGGAGTGATGGTGAAGAGAGGTCTGGCGAGGGTGGAAGAGAAAACTCGAATCCTTTTCTCTCTCCCTTTGACAGGAAGGAGGAGGATCTCACAGATCTCTCTGTCCCCTCAAATCAGCCAACCTACCTACCATCACTCATCCTCCTCCTCTTACCCTCCCACACCCAACATGGATACCCAACCCAGCACGAGAAACAATGAAAGCAAGCAAGCTGACGTACGAATTGAAAAAAACAGAAAGTCACATCCATCACCCCCAAACCGCGCATCAGCCGCACCAAGGGCCACCTGAGCAAGCGCACCGCCTTCGTGCGCGAGATCATCAAGGAAGTCGCCGGCCTCGCCCCCTACGAGCGTCGCGTCATCGAGTTGCTACGTAACAGCAAGGACAAGCGTGCCCGCAAGCTGGCCAAGAAGCGAGTACGTCACACTCCCACACCCACACACAGATACCCCAAGGCCTCGTAGCCCTTTACTACCTAGTAAAAGAGATGCAAAATGCTAACTGGATTCTTCTAACTCACAGCTTGGGACGTTCGGCCGCGCGAAGAAGAAGGTCGACGAACTACAGCGAATCATTGCCGAGTCGAGGAGAACCGGCCATTAAATGTCTTCTTATTGTGGATACAGTAGAAGAAAAAGGGGAGTTATGGAGGGCTGGTGGATGGAATGACAATGCCATCGAGGTGTGCACGACATGTCATTGCATGGGAGCATATTTGTTCAGTACCAAGCCCGGCAGTCATGATACGAACCGAACTCACCAAAACCAACATCAAACCAAATTTTTACTTCGGAAAACAGAGTGTGGGGAACGGCTAGAGTCTGAAACCACTTTCTGTTCTGCCCAAGGGAAAAACGGGACAAATGAAAAATATGATATCATCATGGGCTTGTCGAACGAGAGGAAAGAAGACAGACTTCTTGAGTCGCTGGTCAATTTGATGGCTCACACCAACCAGACAAGTTGAATGAAATGAATCGATTCCAAAAAAAACAAAGTAGCCCTTCAGCGGTTGACTCGTGGTCTCGTTAGTGATCATGCATTCCGTGCGGGTATCACAAGTCGTCCCCTATAAAATCTCCAAGACCAGGCAGGTGGTGCGATGTATGCCATTGCTACTTTCAGGTCCTCCCCTTGATGAATGTTAGCGAATGTGCACCTCGACTTCATCCTCGTCTTCCAGTCCAACTTCTTCCACTGTAGTTTCGGCTTCCAAACGGTCACCGTCGAAAATCAACCATGGAGTGCGGGCCTCGTCCAACTTCTTCATGGCCGCAAACCCACGGAGGATCTTGCCGACCGTTGTATGCGGCCGGACGCGCAGCTGTATCGGCTCCATGTTCGGACTGACCAGCCTGATGACGATGGCGCCTTTGTCCTTGTCCTCGACCTCGGGGTCATGGGTTGCACCGCGCGAGGAGACTCTAGTGCTTTCGTCGTCATCGTCGTCCTGTTCATCTTGATCTCCTGGCATCTGTGTCTGCCGACGCTCTTGATCTCTTCGTTTCTCCTCGTAGATCTCCGGCGTGACGATTTCGAGCACGATTCTCCCCTGGCTTGGGTCCTCGGAGTTGCCGACGTCCTCGTCGTCGTGGCTAAAGCCCCGAGTCGACCGTTGGTGGTCTTGCTTCAGTTTGAGGATAATGCCGCGCATGGTAGTCGAGTCGAATAGTCTCGTGCCTTTCCACGTGAAGAAGACACTCCTAGTCAAAGACTCATCGAGGTCCCACTTGTTGCACCAGAATTCCCGGACTTGTTTCAGAGACTGTCCGACCTTGCGCTTGACGATCAAGGATTTGGTGTTAGGAATGTCTGACAGGATAAGAATCTTGACTTCCTGGTCGCCCTCCTGTTCTGCGGCAGGGCTTTTCCGGGCCAAGTCTGGTATCGAGTTTGCTGACGCAGGCCGACTAGGCTCTGCAGATGATGATATTGTGTCCACGAGGGTTGGAACTGAACTCTTTGGTCTATCTTGTTCTGTGCCGAGTCGCTTCAGCATCGCCTTCTCTCGGGCCCTTTTCTTCAGTTGACGTATGTAATCATCCTCTTCCTCTGATTCTTCGTCGTCAGAGAGTGGCTTCACCTTGGCTGGGAACCTCTTTTTCGGTCCCAGGGGACTCAAGGCCATGGGTTCAGCATCTTGGCCTTCATCGCCATCGTAGATAGGAATAGTTGCCTGGGGCGCACTCAACTTTCTCCGAGGGGATCTGTCCGACCTCGGTGATTCATCGAGCTCACCTTTCAGTACTTTGTCCTCCTTGGGTGTGCTTCTCGTCACCGGTCCATCGCGATTGCGAGTCTTTGGCTTTTTCTTCTCCTCCCTGGTACGACTCGAGACACTGAGAGAATCCGACTCGCTGTTCCCGTCAACCTGGTCCTCAGGCTCGGTGGAGACTCTCCTCTTCTTGGGCTCTCTTCCCTCGCTCTTCAGTTTGTCTGCGCGTAATAACGCCTTGTCAACCTTTCTTTGTCGTTTGGCCTGTTGGGCTTGTATGATATCCTCGTAAACTTCGTTTCGGCCAAAGACGGATGCGCTCTCGTTGGTGGTGGGTGCGGATGGAGGGGCAGCCCAGGCCGGCTTGCTGAAGAGTGACCGCTTGACACCGGACGCCATTGTTGCATCACAGATAAGACATACTCGGTAGATGCTGGGGTCTAGGTGGAGGGAGCGTGACTGACTAGTTGACTGGGGGAATGTTTTAGGAGCAGCCTTGTTGTGCTTTGCGGACTCGGTTGTGGTGGAGCCTTCCTGTGGTCATTAGTGGTGTTTAGTACTGAACAAACGCTTAACCTTTTTAGTGACAGTCGCGACCTCGCAGTTGTTTTCGATCTTCCTTTTCTCTCTTTTCATCAGAGGGCGCCCAAGTAGTTTCCAGTCATCAGCACGAGAGAAACACTTGTCTTAACTCTCTTCAGACACGGGGCTGGGACAGTGACTTGATCTCTTGCTGTCCGCGGAGGGGCTTAGTTGTTGTCATAGATGACAGCCACGGCTGGGAAAGCTCAGCTGCATCTGGATTCTGGATTGAATGGTTTGAATCTATGGCTTGAATGACGCTTCTGCTCTTGGATATACCATTGAATGACACTTATAATGAGACAGGATCCTCTTGACTGAGACAATAGTCGTCCATGAACCGTGCCCGTACTACTTACTGGCTTTACTGTAGCAAGTCCTCCAAGATTTTGATCCTTGTTGTATTCACATTCACTTCCAAGACCAGCACAGGCACACACAAACCGGACAGCAATGTTGTTCACGTCAAAAAGAAAAAGTTAATTGGGTAACAACAGGAATCGAACACAACTCCTCCCTTCTCCCTCCTTCACCCCTCGCACAAATTGGCAAAAAACTTTTCCGAAGAAGCGAGCTTGTAAGCGGGAACAAGCCGATTCTTGGTAAGTGAAAACCAACGGTGTGTCGTGGTTTTTTCGTTCGAGGTTTACAATTGGTAGGGTAAACTCTGCCTCAGAACCGCCTTGTCTCTTGCCGATGAAGAGACGAAGCAGGTCGAAAGGTAAGTGAAATCACTGTCTATCTTGGATGTGGAGAAACCCACCAAACCAGATACGTTGTGATTCTTTTCGATACATCAATTGAACCAAGGCCCAACAACTAGGGGGAGTTTTGGGGAACTCCTCATCACAAGTACTACTACGCCGTCGCCACCTAGTGATCTGGCTCCTAGGGTTTCTAATCCGTTGAGATTTCCAGACCCGGCATGTAAACGGCTAGGACGCATGTTCGTACTGTGGATTGTGAACTGAATTCTAGACTTTGTTTATTTGAACTTGCAATTGTTTGGGTGACTTAGGCAGTGAAGATAGCTGACTTAGGCTTGGCGGGTGTCAGTGAAGCCTGCGAGCCTTGCGCTCCTGTTTTGGGAATCCACCCTCATCTCCGGAGTACTGGACCCAATCCGCTCCTCAGCCACCGAAGATATCTATCGCATTTTGCCTGAACCTTCAAGAGTTTCTCGATATCCGGTAGCGCCTTCAAAGTGCCGATCGCTAAGTACGGAGTCTGGATGTGCGACCTACCATTCTCAAGGGGCGCCAGGTTTGGTCGATATCAGCCCCGAAAGCACTCGCATTAATCCACAAAGATCTCCTTACACAACAAGGGCCGAGGCCCTATGGCAGACAACTCCCAGTCAAGCGCCTATGGTCTCAAAGAAGTACTGGTACTCGAGTAGACGAGAAGGAAGATTTGACAGCACCTTTCCATTTAGATGAGAAGACGAGATTTGGGATTCCCAGGTTAGCATGGAAAGAACTAAGACCGAGCACCATGACAACAGCGCTGCCTTTGAGAGAAAATTCAGCGGGGAAGTGCCTGCCCCAGGCGAAGCATGCTCTGAGAAGGAGCTTCATGTCCGAATTGGGAAAGTCCCCACAGCCCCTCGACGGAGCTTTGCGGTGCTTACATGCCCTCAAAAAGGAGGGTTTGCAAGGACTGCGAGCCTCGATTGCCTCAAAGATTGCCAGGGCTTCGGATGATGGAGTGTCTGAAGGGGTCGCTAGAATTTGCATCGGTTGAGCTTCCGATTTCTGAGGGGAGGATGGGAAACGAATTGGCCAATACTCCAAGAAGGTCAATATCCAGCTCTAGGACATTCTTGGGGGTGTTCGAAAGCATGCCAACGAGAGAAAGCTGTAGCTGAGATAGGTTGAACAAAGTGGGAACCGAGGGCAAAATCAAAGATCCAGCAACGCGACACTAGAGTCACCTCGATCATCGACCCAGGAAATGAGCACAGATATCTAGGCGATGCGAAAGGAACAAGAACAGGATGGGGGAGAGGAAGATGACGTTCGAGGGATTGGATATCAACACTGCCCGTTTCGCCTCCACCGAATCATCCGGCACAGCGTTGCTCCCGAGGTCAGCATGCTCACGATGCATAGAGAATACCCCTGATTTTAGACTGGTAGGCTGTGCTGCGTCAGGACCCGGTCTTCTGATCACGTGAGTGTTATGCGATGGGGGTGGATTGGACACGCCTATTATTCAAACTCTGTTGAGGTTCAACTTCGTTTCGACCTTAGACATCTGACGCGTCCAGTGTCCACTCGGGATTCGCAGCACCGCGTCATGTCCAGGACTCCAGGAGAAATGTTCAGCCAACAATGCTCAATTAGCGGTCACATCGAATCAGCATGCGTCACGCCTTATCGTCCACCGCCACATGTGCCGCAGCTCGAGTTGCAGTGCTCCTGCTCGAAGGGGGCCCTAGTGGCACTTTAGGTGGGATGTTTTTCAAGAGACTGATTTTTCCTGAGCGTCTCCTACCAGCCATTGCAGTCACGCAACCACTGGCGAAGTTAAGTAAGTTGTCGTTTCCGTTTCCACTCTCTTGTTTTGTTTATCCTGACTGGCCTTCGTCGAACAAAATCCCAAGTTTCCCTTCTTTTTCCCGCTCCTGCCTGGGAGCCTAACCACCGGATCATTATGTCATCATACTCCAATCCAGGGCGACGTTGGGACAGCAGTGGCGATTCCGGGCTCGGCGGTCTTTCCAACGGTCGGCCCAGAGCGTCCAATTACCAAAACTACGGAAATAGCAACGATCCGTCAAGTTTCCCAAAGTCGGTCGCGTCGATGCATACCTCCGGCTTATACGAGAAGGACCACTATGCATCAAAACGAGATCCTCGGACATGGTCGCGGAAATGCTGGATCATCCTGGCTGTTGTTTTTGTTGTCATCGCCGTGATTGCTATCGTTGTTGGTGTTATTGTTAGTCGGGAAAACCGCTATCCAAACTATTCCAAGTTGAACTACAGCCTCGTCGAAACCTATTCTGGCACTAGCTTCTTCGACAACTTTGACTATTTTACTGGATATGACCCTGCCGCAGGCTTTGTCCAGTGAGTGATACACCGGTTGTCCCACACATTTCCCCTCCCCCGACTAACAAGTCTGTTTCCAAGTTATGTGGATGAAATTGGCTCTGCCAATCTCAACCTCACCTACTCCACTTCCACTTCTTCCATCCTACGAGTCGATCTCTCGGATGGCGACACAACCACCGGCCGCAAATCTGCGAGAGTCACGTCGAAAAACACCTACAATGACGGTCTTTTCGTCTTCGATGTTCTTCATTCCCCATATGGCTGCTCCACCTGGCCAGCGTTATGGCTGTCAGATCCGTCCAACTGGCCAACAAACGGCGAGATTGACGTTATGGAGGCGACCAATCTCGCTCCGGTGGGGAATCAAGTCACGCTGCACACAACAAAAGACTGTACCATGGGAGTGAAACGGAAGGAGACAGGCTCCGTCCTCACCAAAAACTGCCTGAACTCGACCGATGGCGACAGCGGATGTGGCATCCAGGGCTCGACAGCTACCTTCGGGAAGGAATTCAATAGCAACGGCGGAGGTGTCTATGCCATGGAACTCCGAAGCGCCGGCATCCGTGTATGGTTCTTCGACCGTGACAATATTCCCGACGACATCACGACGTCTACTTCAAACTCAACCGACGGGGGTGTCATTCCTGATCCCTCGACCTGGCCTCAAGCCTTGGCCGACTTCCCCGGCACAGATTGCGACATTGGAAGTCATTTCCGGAACCAGAGCATCATCATTAATATTGATTTGTGCGGTGACTGGGCTGGTCAGACCCAGTATTTCAACACCCAGTCCGGGTGTTCGGGCACATGTGTCGACTATGTCAGCTCGCAGCCCGGCAGCGCGTACGAGAACGCTTACTGGGAATTTGGTAGTTTCAGAGTCTACCAATCGTCCTAGTCTGCAAAGTTGTCGGGTTGTTTACCCGGCGAAAGCTCTTCACGGGAGTGGTCGCTCCCTGAGGTCAGACATGCCATATTTTCATGCTTTACCCGAAGGAGGAGGGGCAGCTGACGAGTATCGTCATACGGTGTTACGTTATGTATGGTCTTATGCCGAGATGGTCGGCGTATTGGGTTTTGAATTTTTCTGATGGTCAGATCGACTATGGCACAGTCCATGGGCTCATAGAGAAACGGCCAGGGTTTGAAATGATGCGATCAAAGCGGTTCTTGTTCCGACAGACATGACCCTGTGACGGACGATTGCATTCCGAGACGTTCATGGTAATCATCCATGTTGATAAACGTCAAGTGTCTTCTCAATACAACTTATCAAAGAACCGTCCTGTTCGTTCCCCGTATCTCGTTCGCTTTTGGGCCATACTCCGTACGGCCAGACTTGATCATGTGAGACAACGCCCAGCGTGAGAGGTTCCATTACCTTCGGATTGTCTCACGGCCTCAAGAGTGCGTCGAATAACATAAACTGGAGTACGAGTGATTCAAGTTGTCGACAGTGTTGCATACCGAGCACGAGGAAAGAAAGCGCGACTCGGCTGAGTTGCCTCCCCAATCACTCCGTGCTATGGAAGCTCGAAGCTTGGCGTTGACGGCTCGATGGATCGACGCCGACTACAAAGTGCCCCTCTTCTAGGTTCTTCCAATGTTTTCTCAACTACTGCACCCCAAAATCCAACCCTTGCTTTTTGCGGAGAGAACAAGCTTGTGCTCTGCGTTCACTGGATCCCAAAGAATATTTTGGAGTCTACTGGCACTTTTGTTAAGTAATCTAATCCTGACCGCCTGGGCCCTTCTCCGCAGATCCGAGGTCGTGAGGTTGTCTCCATGTCAAGGATGACCACCCTCTTCATCCAACGTCTCTATTCCCAGGATTGATGGCGACCATTTGGTGAACGGGTCACTTTTTGCTCTGGTCGAAGTCGTGTTCGATTCCAGTCAGAAATTCAACCACCTCCTGACTTTTGCGAAGGCATCTTTCTCCACCAGACGACGCTCACTGCCGACTTCGCCCACTTCTTTGCTGTCCTTCTCTCAATGGCGACACCGACACCTCAGACATCTGCGGGGGCCGTCTCATTCGATCTTCGGCGCCGGTCAAAACGCGGATGTATCGATTGCAAGATAGCCAAAGTTCGATGCGACGAGCTCCGCCCATCATGTGGTACTTGCACTCGACGACAACGTCGTTGTCGAGGATACGCGGCTCTCACCGACACAGGACCCCATTCGAAGGAAAGGCAACAGAAGTTTATATCGTACGTCCCGACAAACGCGAGAGGCAAATGGAGCCCAGATCACTCCAACATGCGCCTCAATGCGCAGTCACCAGCATCACCAACTGTCGAGCCGACCGCTGAAGGACATGATAGAGACTGGCGCTCCACTTCAAGCGCTGAAACTGAGATGTACCCCGGTCCGATTCAGGATGAAGCATTTCCAATGCCAATATCTCAGGACCTCATAATTTCATACGAATCGATCACATCTCTTTCTCCTATACCCCGGATACTTCCAGCGATCCCACCTGGGAGTATTCCGAAAGACGACGCCGAAACCATCAACGTGTACTTCAACAGGCATCCGTTCGAGCAAGTAATCAGCTTGGAGTTTGTTGACGAGATGAACGCCTCCGTTTTCATGGTTCTTCAAGATAACCCAATGGCGGTTGGGGATGCCCTTTACTCAATTGGACGTGTCTACCTCGAGGAAGATAGCCAAGGTTCAATACTCCCGCTCGCACTGAATCGGCGAGCGAGAACCCTAGCCAGGCTAAGGGTGAAGGATCCGAGCTGTGAATTAGAACAAATGCTACTAATGTCTTTAGCACTAGGTGCAATGGAGGTATGGAACTCATTATCGTCACAACGTATGGAAAGTTAACTACTGATAGGGTATCGACACCAAGTGTAAACCTTACGAGCGTACATCCTCTATTCTAATGACTTACGCTGCATTGATTATCAACAAGTATATTGAATCGGGCCTACTACTGAGCTCTCTCGCCAAATATTTTATTCGCGCCCTAGCCCGGCATGATATGATAATTTCGTTAAGTCAGCTACGTCGCAATTCGATCAAAACAGAAACGTGGCTTGATAAAAACATGAGCTCTACCGATCGATTCATGGGATACACTACTACATTGATGCCGCATCTCGAAGAACTGTGTGCTCTGGCCGAGGACATCCGGCAGCGGACGTCCGAAGACAAAATATCGATCTTACCGTCCACATCACAAAAGATAAACAACTTAAGCTTACGAATTCAGTCCTGGCGATGGGTCTTTGGCCATGGTGATAATATATCTATAGGATCCTCGGGGCGACTCATAGCACACGCTTATGCATATCGCGCTGCTGCTCTTCTTATGCTACATCGCCTGACACACCCTGCCGGAAGCTCGGTCGAAAGCGATCGAGAAGCTTTCCAGATGGCCTGTGACGTTATGGTCCATTTAAAGGGCCCCCCGGAGGACCTACGGTTATCAACTTGGCCTGCGCTAATCGCCAGTTGTGAGCTAGAGAGCGAAGAAGATCGTGCGGTCGCAATTGAGATCTTTCGTGGTATATACTGCGTTCGGAAGACCGGTACATCGCTCCAAACTAAGAAATTCGTTATGGAGAGGGTCTGGAAAGCAAGAGATGCAGGCGAAAACTGGGACTGGATGACATTAAGTCAGAAATACCCTGGGGAATGCATACCGATATGAAAGTCGAGGACCGAGATGAGATCGGCCAGAAATTGCCAAACCCCAGTACCCCGGATGCGGGTCTCAGCCAAATAAGAACTTTCAGCTGGTGAGTATCCATCCTCATTAGCGTTTGACAGGTGTTGATTAGTTCGTTCCAGAAACAGCTTCTACCGCTGCGTGCTGGGAACACCGTCCATGAAAGTACAATTTGCTCTCTGCGCTCCAGCACCCGTGCTACCAGCGCTGTATGATCTCACACAAGAATTTGTCCCTTCAAGCTACTCAAACATGCTTATACGATGAAATGTCTGAGAGCCTTGCCAGACCCGCGTATCGTTATCGCACATAGCCCTTGGATTTGTGTCCTAGCGCGATTACGCCCAATTATTGTTCACGCAGCAATTAGGCTCCTAGGGTACAGATACTACCTCTTTTTCAGTGGAGGGACACTATTTTACCGTGATCATGCCATAAATTTGAAAACAAGCTAGCCTGATCGATACGACATTTATGGTAGTAATTGAAGCCAGCACAGAAAGGAAAGGACCTCCGAACTGAGGAAGTTTTTGTCTTCGTATCCGTAGGTAACCGCAGTTGGATTTGGGACACTAAGATAGCTTGCTGATAAGGCAGGTATCCTTGGTTTCAAGCAACGCTGACAGCTGCCGGCCTCGGCGTCGGTAAATGCAAAAGCCAAGAATGTTCATTTTGTTGTCGAAACGTGAATCTGGGGTACACCATACCGAAAATGGGCAGCTCTTGCTATCAAAAACCACTATTTGGCGCATTAACCACGCAGGATGCGGCCGTCGTTGTTCCAATTATGACGGTAAACTCGGACAAAGATCCCGAGGAGACGCCATTTCCCTGCCTTTTCATTTTGGGAGGCCGACTCACTGATAGTATCCTCCCAGATGAGGCTCGACGTATGGTAGGTCCTCTAGTTACCATCTGACTAGTTGGCCCGAGGCTCGGTGGTAAATGAGCAGCTGACGCGTTACAGAATGTGGAAACCGTCGTCAATCTTGTCTTTAAGACTTGAAGAATTTATCAAATTGCCGGTGTCACAGCCCGCACTCCTCTTCCCTCGAAGCTCTGGATCAAGGAGATCCCCCCGGCGCAAGACCGAGAACAGCCAAGCATGTGAAGTCTCCAACTATGAGCTGTCGCAAACTCCATGCCAATTGATGATCCTAAGCAAAGGTATCTGAGGATTAGGAAATGATAGTTTCTCCAGTCATCGTCGCCCATCTTGACATTAGGATTATACAATTTCGAGATCTAGATGGGCTCCTCATTGTCACATGGATATTCGTCGAAGTATTTTGGCTCTCTTGTATTTCTATTTCTCCATTTTCGCTGTGCCAGCATCGAACTTTTTTTTGTCGTTTTTTCTTCTTTTCAAACGGCCTTCCTATAATGCCACGATGAGAGAGCCCGGTGGCCATCCTCCCCAGCTCAAATCTCGTATGTAAAAATAAGAGGGAAATCGGTGTCGGGGAAAGCTCTCAAGCCCTCTATCGAAGTAGTTCATCTTGCCTAAAGTCCTCTTTCATCCGTGTAGCCAGGTCATCATCTGCTAAAACCTTCCATCCTGTGACGGCCATGCCTTTAGCGACCTCAAGTGCATCCTTATGGGCCTGCTTGGTCCTTGCAGCGTCTGCGAAATCGGTAGAATGCAACGCCACTCCCGGAGGCGTTTCAATGTGGAATATTCCATGGAACGACGGGCAAACATAAGAGACATTTCCTGTTGAACGTTAACCAGTTGAATCAATCACGGGAGGGAGAAAGAATACCCATGTCAGTGCCATAGGGTCCATCGTAGATATTCTCCAGATCACATTTGAACGTCTTTCGAAACCCAGACATTGTCTCGGTGAATGTAGAGCATAACGTCTTGTTAGATCGTAAGTCGGCGTATGGTTCATGTCTAAACGTGATTGTTAGTGTCAACTCCTCACCATTCAAAGGTCCCGGATGATCACTAACATGGTTTCAATCTTCAAGCTACATCCTGTAGCCAGTGCGGCTCCTTCAAGGCACTTGTGCACGCGCTCCAACAGCTCAACACTGTCCCTTAGAGTCTTTGCCCTCACATTACCACTCATAACAGCACGTTCCGAGATGATATTACTGCTCGCTCCACCGTCTTCGATGATAAGTCCTATGATATCAGTTGGCCGAGTCTGTTGCCGGAGCATGCTCACGGCACTATACGTCAACGTCGCAGCGTCTAGTGCATTTGCCCCGAGCCACGGCGAGAAGGCAGCATGTGCAGATCTTCCCTCGAATGTGGCTCGAAGGGCCAGAACAGCGAGACAGTTTCCGTATGCAACACCATCCCATCCTTTTGTCGGAGCGGAGATTGGAAAGGGGTGACTCATAATCGCCGCGTCGACATCTTGAAATGCACCAGCACTGATGAGCTTAATCTTACCCCCACCGCCCTCTTCTGCGGGCGTGCCTAGAAGGCGGACGCGAGCAGCGATGCCAGAGTGCTTGATGGCGGTAACGACGCCGAAGAAAGATGCGATCGCAGAGGTTGCGATTAAATTGTGGCCGCAGCCGTGCCCGATTTGAGGAAGTGCATCGTATTCGCAGCAAAACATTACGATTCGACCGCCGCTTCCATATTCGGCGCAGAAGGCAGTTTCAACACCGTAGGCGTGAGGCGTGACAGATATGTCGTGAGACTGAAGGAAGACTATGATGTTGTCATGGGCTTTGAATTCGGCGTAGCTGAGTTCAGGATTATCGTGGATCTGTCATGCACATCACTCGTTAACGGGCCCTGCTTTGGTCGGAGGCAGGAGACAAACCTTGAGGTTGATTTCGCGAAGCTCGTTGTCAAGTGCATCAATAGACTCGCCTATTGTCTCTTCGATCGACGTCGCGCGAAGCGCCTCTGCGCTTGAAACTATAGTGACGGTGGACATCCTATTCGATATTCTCTGCTTTGAGATGAGAGAACGTAGGCTCTAACGCTCTATGTAAAAGATGGGAGGTTGAATTAACACATCACGACTGTTGCGTGGTCAAACTGTACAAATGTTTGAAACGAATGGGGGAAATTAATATTCTGTAGATTTTGTTTCCACACCCTCCCCACTGGGGTCGCGAGCTCTCATCCAGTCTAAGTAACCATTGTTGGCGATATCCACAAATCGATAGCTTGTCTACGTGGGCCTCAAGCAAGGATCGGCATTCCGGCGTCAGGTGTTCGCTGCACTCTATTTAGTTGAGATCCTAAGGAGTAGACGACTGGCATGTCAGGACGTGGTGAGACACTGCAGGTTACCTCTCGTGACGCCACTCTGTATCTTTAGAGGTCTTTACGCCCTCTGAGAAAGTTCTACGGTAAATTCGACGTGTCAGCAGCCAGATTGACTCCCAGCGGAACAATTGAAGTGAAGATCAAACATCTATCAGTGTATGCAAGCTACGCAGTCTCCAGTTGGAATCTGAGGCATTGGGCGAAGACTATCTTGTCTTCGGAGCATTGGACAGTCTCAAAATGCCTGAGAATTTTTTATTATATGGTCAGATACTTCCAGCCGTGTCAGGCAGGCCCAAGGCTGTACAGTGCTAGGATGGAAGGAGTCAGAGCCTCAGAGGCTCATTGGGTCTCCAAATATTCTCGGAAGATTATGCTCTGGCCTGTAGATTGCGCAAAGATGCAGATCAGAGTCTTCGTATCATTTAGAATGTCCTACCCCGTACTGGGAGATATCGTCGACCGAGTGTTCTGGCCTTTCATCACGCAGGAGACAAAGCTGTGGTCCGCAGGGTTGCCGGTCGTCTACGGCCCTCCTTGAAACAGATGAAGCACCGCTGGCTCAGTGGCTAGTTTCTGTCCCTGGGCAAACGTAATGTGAAGAACTGTCCACGAACTGCGAGGTTTGCACGGCCGGGCTGTGGCAAGGAACGACAACTGGATTACCGACGGATTTTCAAATCTGGGGCCGTTAGGCAATTCGAGATATGGTAAGCTCGCCCGATCGGTGCAAGTTCCATCGTTATCGCACGGCCCAAAATGGAAAGAGACTTGCTATCAAAGACTGCATTATCAATTAGCGTCACAAAATCCACCTTAGTCTTCATACTTACGGTTAGGCCGTTCGAGTTACGTAACTAACGTGATCGGCATATGCAAGCCGACTTGGCCATACCGGTCTAAGTACTGGGTACTCTTCCCTTTGGCTACCAGCCCGTCGATCTAAAGTCGCACCCCGCGTGACTCCCCGCCATAAAAAGGGGATGGGCGCTCCAGGGCCGCCGAAGCCACCAAAAGACTACTTGCTATCTCGCATGTCAATCGGTCAGGTGAAAGCTCCAACACAACAGGGATTTCGATTCTGAACCGAGTTCGCCTCTCGCAGAACAAGAAAATGGTCTGGCGACCGCATTTGTAACTTGATAGCCACTTGATAGCCAAGGGCTAGGGGGGGCCGGTCTTCTGAGAGGATATCTCGCTACTTAAACATCGTTGTCGCTCGCCTCAACAGATCTCCTTTACCGACAGTCCATTGCAGGAAAGACATTCAAGATGGCGGACATCTCTACCACCGATAACAAACTGAAGGATAACACTGGCGCTGATGTGGAAAAGGTCATATCTATGGACGACGCCGATGCTGCCGAGATAGTCAAAGGTGATACACACAAGGTTGACGAGGCTTTCGCCGCCTTCCAAGGCCATGGAACTATCATTGTCGACGAAGCGACCGACAAGCGCCTCCTCCGGAAAATTGACACTCGTATTTTGCCCATCATGTGTCTGATTTATGGAATGTATGTGATGAACCTGTATCGAAGTTGATTGGCAGATGGGAGACTGACGATACCCAGCAATTACCTGGACAAGACCACGTTGTCCTATTCCAGCATCATGGGCCTCCCAAAAGACCTCGGTCTTCGCGGGGACAACTATCAGTGGCTGAGCTCCATCTTCTACTTTGGTTATCTGGCATGTGCCCTCACAGTTGACTTGTGAATACAAATGGCTAATGTGTTACCCCAGGGATTCGAGTGGCCTACAGTTCGGTTGCTCCAGAGGTTGCCTATTGCCCAATATTCCGCCTTCTGTATCATTGCTTGGGGAGTCATTCTAGTCCTCTTCTCGGTCGTTCAAAATTTCGCCGGGATTGCGGCCCTTCGGTTCCTTCTTGGTGCCTTTGAAGCCGCTGTCACGCCGGCCTGGACGTTGATCACTTCCCAGTGGTACAAAAAGTCTGAACAGGGAGCAAGAACCTGTATTTGGTTCAGCTTCAATGGCCTCGCTCAAATCCTCGGCGGTGTCGTTGCGTATGGCCTTGCTGTTGGAGCGGAGCGCGATCATTTCTCCATCGCCGCTTGGAAGATTCTGTACATTCTTACAGGTCTTTTGACGGTGGTCTTGGGAGTTGTGTTTTGGTTTCTTGTCCCCGATAATCAGCTCAAGGCTCGCTGGCTCAGCGAGGAAGATCGCATCCTAGCTGTTGCGCGCGTCCGAGAAAATCAGCAAGGAATTGGCAACAAGCATTTCAAAACTTACCAATTCATCGAGGCGCTCACGGATCCTTTCGCTTGGGCTATCGTCGTCCTCAGCTTGGCTGGAAATATCCCAAACGGCGGGATCTCAAATTTCTTCAGCCAGCTGATTGTCTCTTTTGGATACGATGCGAAACGGGCTCTACTTCTCGGAACCCCTGCCGGTGGTGTTGAAGTTGTCACCCTACTCCTTACCGGTTGGCTCGGGGACAGATGTAAGAACCGCTTGTTGGTTTCCCTTGGCGGCGTCGGTCTTGCAACCTTTGGAAGCATTCTGCTTGTGGCACTCTCAGATGGTGCCAAAGTCGGCAAGCTCGTGGGATTCTGGTTCACCCTAGCCGCACCATCAGGCTTCGTCATTATTCTGAGTCTAATTGCGTCCAACATCGCTGGATACACCAAGAAGACTACAATCGCAGCCATGTATCTCATCTCCTACTGCGTGGGCAACATTATTGGTACGTACTGAAAAAGCACATCGTCACAATATTAGGAACTATTTGGCCTGGGCCGAGTTACTAACCAATTGCAGGACCTCAAACTTTCCGTCCTCAAGACGCACCACACTATGTACCTGCGATCATCACAATCTTCATTTGCTACGTGATTTGCATTGGGGATATTCTTTTCATCTGGTGGTGGTTCCGCAGAATGAATGCGAAGAAGGAGGCTGCCCGAGCCGATCCTTCCTACGTCAAGGTCGCAAATTCTGAGTAAGTTATTTACCTGACGAGAGATACGATGGCATGGAAACTGACCCGATGTTAGATGGCTTGATTTGACGGACCGAGAGAATCCGGAATTCATATACACCCTGTGAACGAAGGTGAGGTCTATGAAGATCAGTTGGAGTGGAGTGAAGGGCTCGTTCATAATGCGATTCTGTGGCACACTATTCTCCTCGACGGCGCCTTTATAGTACTCTTCAGGAGATGCATAGAGTGTCGCCGCTGTTGCGGGCTACAATCCAATACCTTTGTGTCTACGGAGAATTGCGACTAAGGGGTGTTCATTATTGGTCTACGTGCTTGATTGGGGCCTGTTTAACAACAAGGAGGCAATGCTCTTGTGCCCTCCCGCTTGTCACACAAGAAATCAACTGATCAACTGGTTGGAACATCTACCAAGTACTTAATCGTAATCAATGCAAAAGCACTCGTACCTGTTTTACAAGTCGACGGTAGACCAATCCGTATCTCTTCGTAAGTGAGTCTTTGGAAAATCTGTTTCTGCGTGGTGTGCAGGTGTCAAAGCATTTCATATTACAACGCTGCATCGATGATGTAAAACCTTGCCTCTCCTTTGAGAGACTGATACCGTGTGCCTGATTGAGTGCTAGGCTCGATGAGGTTGTCACCGGCGTCGTTAATGCACCTCCACTTAACCTTGCATTAAGTAGCTTCCGTCTCCGCACGGGCTGAGTGATTCCAGCCGACCGTGAGGTGTTGGCGTGCGGGGAGGACCTACGGCGTCATACTGGGTGCAATTGAGGCTTGACGAAGGCTTTCCGGGCATAAAGTGTTCGCCCGAATCCGAGTGCCCTCTAAATCGCCATACCCCTAGAGGCTTGCTCTCTGGGGATAAGGTGTCCCGCGCTGGAAGGCCGAAAAATGTGAAACGATTCAAGCCACTTTGCAACCTCGTGTCGATGCCCTTCTCCCGCGAACCTGTATTGATAAGAGGCTCGCTTTCGCTGTTGTCCGGTAAAGGCTAGTATGGACAAGGGTGGGGAGTGGCGTGCAGTGCCGATCAAGATAAAGTCCACGCATGCTATCAGTTGCCCATTTTGTATTAGCCTTACTTAGTGGTAGCAAGAACCAAGCCCTGGGCGGCCATTCCTTTGTTAAGTCTCGGTCATTGCTGCCAGAAGATCCATTCCTATCCACGACTAGTCCGAAGGCTAGAAAGTGGACTTACGCGGGCTGATGGCTCTCAAAGATCCAAGAAGCACAGGCAACCATACTTACTATCGACAGCAGCCGACATCTCCGGTGTTGGTCCGATGATCCAGAAGCAAAAGGTGCTATTGCTATCATACTGAGGCAGGGTTTAACTTTGCAGAACTAAGATAGCTTGGGGTTGTTGACAATAGGAAATGGGCTCCACGCAGCAACGGACGTTGGCAAATGCGGGGTCGTCTATGGTCGTCCATGGCCATCCCCTATCGCATTGCCGTAACTGTGAAGCCTCCGTTCGTTGTGGTGGCGACAATGGAATGAGAATGACCATTTAGTTCAGGTCTTGCGCGGAGAGTTGCAAAAGCTCCCAGGCATGGCCAATGGCTTTTCCAGCTAGTCACTGAAGGTCTCGCAGCCCGAGCCTTATTAATTTGCCTAAGCAACAAGGGCTTGAAGACACTAGCGTCCTTGACAGGGTATAAAATTAAGACATCCCCATCGGCGTACAGCTCCCCCTACCATCAGTTTGCAGTCTTTAAACGCCTAGACAAGGCAAAATGAAGATTGCAAGCTTTGCGCTGAGCACGGCAACGCTGGCCTCCCTTGCTTTTGCACAGTTCCCACCAACACCGTCCGGACTTACCATTGCTACTTCTAAGGTCAACAAGAACGTCAAGATATCCTACAAGGAAGTGAGAGAACCCCACGAATGTATTAGATGATACATATATCTGACGGTTCGTAGATAGATATTTGCGAAACGACCACTGGCGTGCAGTCCTACAGTGGCTATGTGCATCTCCCAGGCAGTGTGGTCCCCGCACTAGGAGGTTTCGACATCAACACCTATTTCATGTATTTCGAAGCACGCCACAATCCCGAATCCGCTCCCCTCGCAATATATCTTGCAGGAGGACCTGGAGAAGCCTCGTCTTATTCTGCATTGAATAGCGAGAGTGGACCATGCTATGTCAATCCTAACGGTACTAACACAACGACGAATCCCTGGTCCTTCAACAACCACGTCAACATGCTCTATATTGATCAGCCCAATATGGTAGGCTTCTCATATAGCCGGCTTGTTAATGGGACGTACAACACAACCACCCTATTGGTAACACCGCAGAATATCAGCTCCAGTTCAATACCTCCTCCTGGCTATGGAACATTCTCTGATCAAAATCCACTGACGACGTCGAATTCGACCGTGGCTAGTAGCCGAGCTTTATGGCCTTTCGCCGAACATTGGCTCTCTACCTTCAAGGGATACAACACTTCGTCGAACAAAATCAGCTTTTGGGGAAATTCCTACGGTGGCTTCTATGTCCCTGAAACCGCAGCCACTATCAGCAAGCATCTCAAGAACCTCACGGCTTCTCATCCTCTAAGAAAAAAAAATCTTACCGTCGATACGATAGGAATTACCAACGGCTGCATCGATTTTGAATACCAAATGGAAGGCTTTCCCGAGTTTGCAAACAACAATACTTATGGCGTCAAGTTTTATGACGACGCTACCTATCAGGAAGTCAAAAACAACATCACCAAGACCGGCGGCTGCCTTGACTTGACCAAAAAGTGCCGCCAAGCGGGTGAACTAGGAGACCCGAACTATACTGGTAGCAATGCAACGGTCAATGAAATCTGTATCCAAGCAAGTCTTTACTGCGCGCCGCTCATTACACTGCTTTACCAGCTGCACAATGTACAAGAGACCAATCCCTATCTGCTGATTGTTATTTATACTAACAAGTTTATAGGTATCCACCTACGACGTCGCCATCCAGACCCCAGGCACCTGCAAATACTATCTGACGGCCGGCGAGTACCTCAATACGGCCCAAATACAGTCAGCTCTTGGAGTTCCTCTAAACTGGACCTGGTATTCTATGGAAGTGACAACAGTTTTCGCGGGCCTCAACGGGACAGGCGACGCCTTCCGACAATCCAACCTGCCTAACCTCGAATACCTAATCAATAATGGGGTTAAGATCGCTCTAATACACGGAGACCGGGACTACACATGCCCGTGGACAGGTGGTGAGGCGATAGCGAAAGCGACCAAGTGGAAGAATCAGAAAGGCTTCCTTGCCGCTGGATACCAACAACTCCAGGGACTGGGACAGGGTGCCAAGGGAGGGGTCGCCAAACAATATGGCCACCTTTCGTTCACGAGAGTGTTCGAGTCTGGGCACTCGGTCTCTGCTTATGCTCCAGAAACTGTCTTCAGAGTGTTCAACCGAACAATGTTCAACAAGGATGTTGTTACGGGCGGTAAGAGCATCGGACCCGATTACCATACGACGGGCCCAACAGACAGTCGGGGTTGGAAGAACAAGCTGCCTGCGCCCATCCGTAACGTTTGCATGGTGGAGGGCAAATTCTCCCCTAGCAACAACTTCGCCGCCCCCGACTGGTGAGTAGTACACAGTAGTCATGCCTTAGGTGAAGGGAAGGAATAATCATACTCATGATCAATATGAAATGCCACTCTGTTGCTCTCGAGGATACGTAAAAGCCTATGACGCCGAGTGAGACACATCGAAGACATATCACATACTCATCAACTCGCTCTCCTTGGTCCAATGGCATCCTGTCTGACGAGTTGAAACCGCCCAGTAGCCACAAGGCTACCCAATGACCGGGAGCAACACATAAGAAGGCGTTTTCCCCCCGGTGTAGATGGTTGTCCTGCCCCCAAACACACTCTTGGGCCGGTCCGCCTCGAGCGTATGCAGCCACGGGCCCGACCCTCTTGACAACCATGCCTCGTTGGGCTTATCTGGAGGCAACGGCCGTTCGAAATCCTTCCCACCTATCTGCAATGCTAGCTTATACCCCGCTGGTAGAAGGATATTAGTCGGCCATATCTCCACGTCCACTTCGTACATTTTTCCCGGCTCGAGGGGCTGGATCTCGTCATGGCTGTGGTACGGTCGATATGGGAGAGATCTTTCCGGGTCCAATTTGCGATGAGACGCACGCAGCCATCCCTGGGCAAGTGGAGTGTGTGGGTCGACTGTGCCTTGAAAGTCGACTTCATGGCCGTCCGGATCGAAGGCCTGTAATGTGACGAACAGGTCACAGTCGCTCGTCGAGGATGAAACGAACAGCTTGGCTGCCAGGGGCCCTGTGATTTCCACGTCATGATCCAGTGGGGACGACCAGAACGTCACTGGCTCCTCGAGGGCCATGAAGCTGGTGCTGGTCTGCTTGTCGGATAAGTCCCAACTCATTGTGGGCGATGTTTTGCTGCCACCACCGCCATCGCCATTTAGGTAGATCTTGGTCCATTGAGTTTTGGGCAAAGGCCATCTCGTGTCTCTCCGAACCTCGAAGTTGCCGGTCTTGTCACTGTCGGGGCGTCGGAGATGCATGAGGACTGGAGGTTCCTTGTCCATCCCGTTGTCAAGGCCCTTGAGAAAATGGTCAAGAAAGCGTTTTTGGAGAGCCATTCCGTGGTCGAGGTAGAACCACTCTTCATGGCGACCCGGGTGGCATTCGAGCCATTTCTGTTTCGAGGCGGCTTGCGTGAAGGCCTCGAAGTTGCCCCGTGGGTGGAGTCCGAACCCAGCCCAGCTGGCGGCACTGAGGAACGGGACCGTGACTTTACTCCAGTCCGCCGAGCGAGACCTATACCATTCGCTATCGAGGGGCCGGGTGCGAGCGTCTTCGACCGGGTCACACCGGTTGTTTCTCAGCTCTTCTACCGAAAGCGACGTCGGACCGCTGGCTCGCTCGCCCATCCATGGGTCGGTGACGGTGTCAGGGTTTCCGTGTTGAACCGCGACCACTTGCTTAGGATACCACGCGTCGACGAATCCATTGGACTGAATGCCGCCGTGCCGTGCCCAGTCCCGATAGGAGTCCGCCGCACCCTCCCACGGAATCATGGCTGTTAAGTGTGGCGGCTGTAGGGTCGCCACGAGCCATTGGGTCATGGCGTAGTATGATATTCCGCTAAGACCGACTTTCCCAGTGCTCCATGGCTGGTCGGCTGCCCACTCAATGGCATCGTAATGGTCTTTTATCTCGCGGGGGGAGAAGATATCCAGTCTTCCAGGACTACGGCCGGCGCCTCGGGAGTCGACTCGGATACAGATGTAGCCCCAGGCCGTCCAGATCTCCGGGTCCACGGTCTCCCAGTTCATATATTCGCGCGAAGAGCCAGGGAGGATATTGGGATGGGTGGTAATGAGCCAGTCCCATTGAGCTTTGAAATTGATCCGGTAGGGCACACCCTTCCCATAAGGGCCAAGAGTCATGATAACGGGGTGAGGTCCTTCTTCCGAGGGACGATAGACGTCGGCACGAAGACACAGGCCGTCATCGGTTGGGATGAGCACGTCGCGCTCAACGATCATTTTGTGGGTCATTCTGGAAGGTCGGAAAATGAAGAAGACAAACAATCTGTGTTGGAGGCTAGAGACCGTTGTCCCTGCAATCCAGGTCATATATATACTGCCACAACACTTGGCTGAGAGGTGAGATCAACATGGCCCCGCTTCCGAGCATAGACTTGTACGAAGACGAGCAGTTCGCTTCCGATGTCAGACCCCAGAATCTGCTTGTCTCCAGTCCCCCAGACCCCAGTCCCCCGCTCGTACATGCAACCCCGAAGAGGCGGAGGCCGGCGTGTACGAAGGCTTCAAGGTTCAAGATTGACGCTTGCCCTCTCCGCTAGAGCCAGGCACCACTAAGTGGCAGCATACCAGTCGTCAAGCCATGTGATGGAGCGGGTCATCTTTCGGGGAATTAAGCAGCATGAAAAGTGGATGGCCGGTTCCTCCGCCTTTTCTCCGTCCGCGCAACGCCACGACACGAACTCGAATAGCGCAGACAGCCCGAAACACCTCCAGCTTGGTCATCAACACTGAACCAGTTCCCCGCTCAGGTCTTGAATCAGAGATCCTTCCTCTACTCGGAGATGGATTGCTCGTATATCCGTTGCTCAGTCTATTCTCGTACTTCTTTCCTTCGTGCAGGGGCTCGTACGAAAGTATATCAAATGGAAGAAGTCGGTCTTGCTGGGAGGGATTGAGACTTGAGCACTCACAGGGACGCCATCGGATCCGAAACTCGAACTCGAACTCGAACTCGAATTCATATTCAAATTCAAATTCAATCGCTGGATCTACTATAGTTAGGATCTGCACCGCCATCCTTCCGCTTCCCGCCATGGCAGCGACAGAGGCCACTCGCACGTTCGTCACAGAACTCTTTGTCGCCATCTCGAAGGAAGGACTTGGTTCGGTATTCTTGGATGCCCTCCACGACGATGTCGTGTGGACGGCCACGGGCTCCTCGCCGCTCTCTGGGCGCTACGGGAACAAAGAGGCGTACCTGAACGACTGCCTAGGCAAAATCCATGGGCGTCTAGATTATACACCCAAACCAAAGGTCAACAAAATCATCGCCGATGGAAAATGGGCGGCCGTCTATTTCCACACTCATGGAGGGAAGAGCCCGTCGGGACTGGATTTCGGCATGGACTATTGCTGGTGGGTGAAGGTGGAGAACGACAAGATTGTCGAGGTGATTGGGTTTTTCGATCAGAAGAAAGTCCACGATCTGTTCGCCGAGTAGGTTAGAAAGAGATTGCATCTGACTTGGACCAAGAGATTGTGTGCGACACGAGACTGTTATTTCAAGAATCGAGAATCGAGAATGTCCTGTTTTCCCGTCCATGCTCATCATCATACGACGGCCCCTCCTCGATTCTATACAAGAAGTGATCGCTGTAGTCTGCTTCTCATATTACCAACGTGACGTGAACGTGTCGTGCCCGTGCCATTCATGGTCAAACTGAGCCTCACGATTTTGCCTATTGTCTTCCTGGGGCCCATACCCCTGTCTCCTAAAAAACAACACATGACAATTTAAGTAAAGGAACTACTACCTAAGTATGTAGTACTATATCACCCCTTTCCTACCACATCCATCTTATGGCTTGCTGCCATCCACGCGAGGATGCAGCAGTCATTTACCAAATTGCCTAGACCTCAACTTCATCCTGTTTTAATGTTTCACCACCGCTGCCACACCCTGCGTCCAAGCCGGGATAACAACCAAGTTCCTGACCTTCCACCACTCCTCGTCTCGCACGATCTCTGCCGTGTACCTATTTCCCATGAGGAAGAAATCCTGGTGATCGGCGCTGGGGCCCTCTCCGAGTCGAAAATGCTGCGCGATCACATAACACGTCAAGATGGCCGAATCACCGTTGACGGCGCAACGAAAATTCGTGATGTGGTGACCGCTATCCATGGACTTGCCCACTGCTTTCATCAGGCGCTCGATGACCACGTCCCTCCCACTGAAGGGCTTGTAGTTGAACGACTCCCCGACCTTGTTGAATGGGGAGAGGTCCATAATCATGTCGTCGGTGATGGAGCCGGCGAGCATCTCGGCGTCGCCGTCATCCAAGGAGACGACAAATCGAGTCATGGCGTCAATGGCTGCTTCTCGATCGGTGAGGCCGTCATGGTTTGGCATGTTGTCGATGTCGTTGTTGCTTCTTTTTTCGCACGTTTGATGATGATAAAAGATCGATGAAGTGACTTGAAGGGTTTACCAGAGCGGAAAATTGAGTTCTACCTTGATAGAAAGACAACTTATAGAATCCAGGGACATGTGCTTGATAGTACTGGTAGTTCAACTTCCATCTGGTCTCGAGCCGGCCATAGAGCCGGCCAGATGTGTTCCACGGGGACATTGGTCTACAATTGTGAACCAACATGGAGCCTGTTCCCATTGGACCTTGGGCAGCTCTTCATGGACAAATGTCCAGGAGCCGATAGTTCCGTCCAGTCTCCGGCCTAAGGGTTCCAAGACACACTCAGGGCGACTCAGACTTGTTGCAGGTATGGATTTAGTGTTCATGGTCGAATTAACCCAGTCGTATTGTCAAGATCTTCTCACACTGGGTGAATAGGAGCCAATGTACTACTAGGTATGTATGTTGGGCCGTGCCGAGCCGGCATAATCACTTGAACCGCATCTCAAAGAGCTCCCGAATTGCTCATGTTAGACAGTATCACGGAGGCTCCAGGATGAGAGACTTTGACGGGAATAGGCCGGATTTGGCGGAGAAGGAGTAGGGTTGTCAGCAGGATTTCATCCCTCGGAGGCAAAAAAGAACAAGACCCTGTCTGTACCCTGGCATTTCGTGGTGGAATCGCCGATACCTCGAAGCGCGGAGGCATCTTACTAAGGTACTTTAGTACTTTGATCCCTCACGAGTTCGCTCTATAGCTGTGATATCTTCTGTAAGAGGATGCACAGAGCAAAGCCGGAAGGATGGGGGAAAGACTGGGCAAACACGAGAGGTCTGCTCATGCAGTGCGCAGTGGGGGGGGATTGGATCGGGACAGCTAGTACGCACTTCTAGTTCGTACCGGCTGCTAGTACGATAAATTGTGTGAGGGCTTATAGGAGGAAAGCTCGAGGTCCACTATTAGTGGGTGAGTGTATCAAATTCTTGTACGAGTAAGTGACGGTAAATGCTTTTCTGTCAGGCGTCGGATTAATCGTCCGGATTGACGGACCACGTCCGAGTTCACCAAAGAAAGGCGCCATCATCTCCTACGCCATGCCTCTGAACAATGGCAGGAGAATTATGACACTTATGGAAAGCTGCAGTTTAATTCTCCTTATTTTCCTGTGACTAGATCTCCGGATTAGAAATGGCTCTCCCTCGCGATGCTGAACGGCCGAACGAGGATATGGCGCACCCAACCCGTCGAAATCGAAAGCCAGTCTCTTGTGCGCCGTGCAGACAGAGAAAGTATGTCTTCTCGGAGTTCTAAAGCACGGAGATTGAAAGTTTCTAGATTAAGATGCGACCGCGCTTTGCCTGCTTGCGGGAATTGCGTCAATCGTGGTGATATTGCAGCATGTTCGTATGTTTCCCGCCGGCCCGGCATGCAACGGCTGCAGCAAGAAAATGCCAGTAAGAGCACGGAACAGCTAGAAACCAAGATCGACAGGCTTGAGCAACTCATGCTCAATTTTATGGGCAATGCTGCGCCCGCTGGGGTGGCCGACACCACGATCGCACCCGCGGTTTTGGGCGACGAAACACTCGCGGATTTGCAGATCGAAAATGCCGCCGAGGACGAATCATTCGATACGGATTTCTCGGTCGAGCCCGTCAGAGACGAGCCTCCCACGATAACATCCGTGCAAAGGACGACAATGATGAAGATTGACGCCGACTATAGGCAGTCACGGCCAATTGACGAGGCGCACTGGGCTTTATTATTGAACGAGGTAATATCAGTACCATTTGACGGAGACACCTGTTCTAAGCTTGCGATAGATTGACGAGGTCCGGGGCTACTTGCACGACCATAAAAAGCAATACGCGGAGCAGACGCAGAAAATTGCCTTATTAATGAGACGTTCCCCGGATGATCCACGACCTAGTCTGCTTTTCGGCTCCACAAAGGCCATCAGCAGATCCGAGATATTGTCCCATCTACCGTCGAGACATGCTTGCGACTCAATGATAAGTCGATTTTTTGCTGCGTTGGACCCCGCCCTCTGTGAGCAATCAAGCCTCGTGGGAGAAGATATTCAGCCCAGACTAATGAGTCCATACGTTAGACATCTTACACAAGCCAACGTTCTACAAGCAGGTTTGTATCCATTGAATCATTTTCTGCACTCTGGCTGCTGACGACAGGTAGTACGAATCGTTCTGGCAGAACCGAAGCACAACATCTATGGTTTGGGTTGCGCTTTTGTTGGCGATTCTGAGAATAGCTGTTACCGACTGGGTGCGAGAGGGTGACGAACCGGTCGAATACCAAGGAAAGTGCCACGATATGGCGGGATTGTTTCGCAATCGCCTCACCGACTGCCTTGTGTTAGCCGATTACACGCAACCTCACGAGCACTTGATCGTAGCCTTGTGTCTACACTTGTATGCCGAATACGCTTCCACGAGGGATTCTAAATCAAGTGTCTGGGTTCTCAGTGGGATGATTGTCCGACTGGCTATGAGAATGGGCTACCATCGAGATACTCAGCCCCTTCTCCTAGCCACTCCATTTCACGCCGAAATGCGACGAAGATCGTGGGCTTTCATTAGGCAGGCAGACATCTTGTTCTCCTTTCAAGCGGGTCTGCCGTCCATGATCCGAATCAGAAAGTTCGAGGAAAGCCTGCCGCGCAACATCTACGATGATGAGCATTTCAATGAAGGGTGCAAGAGTCTCCCTGCGGCGATGGCAGATAGCGAGCCAACGCGAATATCCTATGTCATAGCCAAAACTCGCCTGGCCTTCGGATTCGCTTACGCTCTCAAAGAAATGGACCGCGTCGAGAGCATGCCCTACGGCCGAGTCCTCGAGATTGATCGGGAGCTTCGACGCATATACGCAGATGTCCCAGAGTATTACAAACTCCGGAATATGTCCGAACAGGCCGAGGAATCGCTGCCCCTGATATTCTCTAGGTTCATCTTGGCAAACATTCATTCCAAGTCACTCTGCGTTGTTCACAGCAGATTCTTAGAGCTATCGAGAACAGACACGAGGTACGAGTACTCACGACGCACTTGCCTTGAGTCGGCCATGGCATTGCTTCGATATCAGGCCATACAGCATCAAGATCTCCAATCTGGTGGTCGCACCCGATCTCTGACGAAGTATCAAACTTCCCTGACCATTCACGACTGCCTTCTTGCCGCGACCATCATCAGTGCGGAACTATGCTTATTAGCCTCTTGCGACATTAGTAGTAAAGAGATGCCCCCTCAGCGCATTGTCGTTGGCCCCAGCAGGTTGGACATGCTGACCGCCCTAGACATCAGTACCAATATATTCAGCCAGATGCGAGATGAAAGTATCGAGGCATACAAAGCAAGCGACGTCCTCGGGATGCTGTTGAAGAAGCTACAAAGGCCCACTCATCCAAACACAGTAACGATTCGACATCTGCAAGGACCAACCTCAAATCGGGTCGGCAAGTCTCAAAGAAAGCAACGCCAGAAGGGGCACAGCTCTCTTCCACTAAAACAGACGACATCAGATAGAACGAGACCTGACCAGCATGTTAGAAGTGATCGTCCACTTCCACGTCCATCGGAGCTAGACTCGGCGGAAATCCCGTCCAGTATCATCGCTTCACAACATGATAACCCCCAGATTACCAGGCCAGCCACGTTGGTCTCTGGGCCGTTGGTTCCAGGGTACGTTCCCACCTGGCTCGATCAGCAGCGGCGCGACCAAGAACCCAGAGACGCAGTGTTTCCGATGCCACAATCGTCCTCAACCCCCAGCTTTCCGGGAGTCTTTGATTGGACCAGCCAATCGGCCTGGTCCAACGCTTCGCAGCAACCACCTAGATGGGAAGATGAAACCCCGGCAAGCGCGGCGACAGGGTCCGGGACGTCGTCCGCATACTTTCCAATGTTAGATCTCAACGATCCGGTGTCGACCCTCTGGGGGCTAAATTCCGAAAGTGAATACATGGACTTCCAGTAGGCATTGCGATGGGCCTGCGCTTATGGAGCATGTCCAGAGTTCTAGTGACGAATTTTTCAAAGCCCGACAATTGGTTTGAGAGTTTACTCTGAACTTTTGATTACAGTAACACCAACAAGGTCTTCTTTCACCTGTTAAGCCTGCTTTCCTCAATCTTGGTGTCGATCTCGGCAATTCTATTATTGTCTTTGAGTCTTGACCAAGATGGAATCTTCTTGTTTGGTTGCCGTTGGAGTGAGCGATATTGGCCTAGGCCAGCCTGGAGAAGAAACCACCTAATAGAAGTCTGGCCATAGAAGGTCCCTCCCTGCCTCGGGGGATCGAAGCGGGACGGAGTTGAGACGGAATTTGCGGAGAAACAAACTCCGGAGCAAGAGTTCGAAGCGGCCGCTGCGTGTCAGACGAAAAATCGGAGGGAGACGGCGAGGTTAAATCCTGTCACCGATTTCGTACCTAAAGTTACCCCACGCAATCAGGTGCCCACCCGTTCTTTTGGGAGAAGATGGCAAGCTTGTCCCCCGTTCCATTCAAGGAGAATTGGGGTGGGGATCTGTCGCCTGCGCTGATTGAATGGGCGAGATTCAAAGCGCCCGTATCTTGGTCGATGTGAAAAGACACGAGGCTGTCCGCCCTGATGGTGGATGCGGGATCTACTGGAGACTGTATGCTGAAGGACTCGTCTCCATGTGTAGAAATCAGAAGGAGCCTACGGTCCGGCTGGAGAATGAGACACAAAACGTTAGCAAGAATGTGTCGTTTGTTGCTGTTCCCCGGCAGGTACTGACCGATAGTAATACTAGTAGTAATTATCAAGAACTGCCAAGAGCTGAGCGCCAAGCTCTGCCGGCGGTAGACTAACCACGTGACTAACCAAACTCCCCCAAACTTGAATGCATCATCCCCTCTCCGTCAACCCCAACCAACATTCACACACACGCAAACCACAGAACGCACAGCTGCCATCAGAGCCACCACCACCACACCCACCCACCCACTCACTCACTCACTCACTCCTCCCCGTCCTGCCAACGTCTCCTCCCTCCACCCCACCCGTTCATTGCCAGCGCAAACGGCCGAAAAATGGAAAACCAATCGCCCGCGGACCCGAAAGACCCAGCGTCGTTCCTCTCGTCCATCATCGGCGTGCAGGTGACGGTGAAGCTCAACTCTGGCGTCGTGTACAAGGGCGAGCTACAGTCGGTCGACGGGTACATGAACATCGCGCTGGAAAAGTGCTCGGAACACGTCAATGGAAAGCTGAGGAGGAACTATGGCGACGCGTTCGTTAGGGGCAATAATGGTAAGCCGAGCCATTGAATGCGGACGACGAAGTCTTCATTTTCCCCTCCGCCTTTCTTCCCTCCTCTGAGGGCAGAGTCGGGATTGGATCCAATCAGACTGGAGGTTTTTCATGGCCTTCGCATGGACAGGGAGACGCGAGACGCGGGTGAAGTTAGCACACGCACAGTCTTGCTAACGGAATTCTTGGATGTAGTCTTGTATATCTCGAGCGAGTGACGGAGATTTAAGAAGGCAGTGGAATCAACCTGGTAGGAGAGTGGGACCGATTACCACCTTCAAGAGAGCCAACGAATGCCGTTCGTTGTATGCGCCACGACGGACATGAGTCTCGAGCGCCTCGAGTGGACGAATGATTCGACAACGCACCAGCAGAGCCACACTTTCAGACAAAAGTGGAACCCTTCTTTGCACGAAACAGAGCACTGTAGCCTTCGGAGGGCGACAAGGGTTCCAAAAGAGCTAGACGCAGCATCTTCGAAGGGGCGAGGGGATTTTGGCAGGTCTCCGCTCACATCACGGCAGCCAGGTCGATGACGCAGTCCCTTTTGGAACCCTTCAAGATGAATGAAAGCGAGATGCAAGGACGTTGAGAGAAATGGAAGATATCTTTCACCACGACCACGAATTCGGTGGAACAGGTACATTGTTTGGTTTCTGGCTTGGTTTGGAAGGCGAGGGTGATTATATCTTTATCCTCCACTCTCGAGCGGCTCGGTAGGTATCCTAGACGTCCAGAAGAAGACGGTACGACCGTGTACAGGAACGCGCCCAGCCTCGTCGATCTCGGTGTGCTCCGAGTTGATGCTGGTCCAGAAAGTCCTTTCAACCCTGTGCAGTTCCTCTCCCTCCAACACGGCGAGCTGACTCAATGTCCTCAGTCGGCTCCAGATTGCGTCCTTGGACAGCCAAGTCACAAACTCGACCGAGCCTTCGCCCAGTGGCAGTCTGAACAGGGGCGCTGACAATTTCCGGTTCCAAGCATCGTGTCCGGTCTGCTCGTCGAACACACGGCGCCATTTCTCGTGTCGGAATCGCGGCGTTTTATCGTCGAATGTCAAGATGACGTCGCGCATGGCGCTTTCCCAGCCGGCATGAATCTCCCATGCTTGTGGCGAGTTGTCTGTTCAAGAGAAGATTTTCCTTTCGTGAGCTTGTGTGTCTGTATCATGATTTCCCCCGCACTTCCTTAATGCATGGGCTTCACAATGTTTTCCTCGGTCAGATCGCGTGCGTACATACAGTCATCGATGTTCCATATCCCCCCCAGGACTCCCGTTGGCTGCAAGACCCGAGCTATCTCCTTGAGAGATTCCATGTTGGAGAACCTCGTGCAGACGTCAGAACCTTGTCTTGGAAGGGAAAATAACCTTCTAGTAGGCAGATCAACAAAGAGTAGAGGGGGTCCAATTACCAATGAAAGGACTAGACGCAGATCAACATTAGAACCGATCGCAGCACAGAAGACTCGTGGACTGAGGGAAATGGCACGTTTCTCGGTGAAACCTACATACCTGTGCCGCCACCACAGCGGCTAGACTCGCGTCCGGGATCCCAGACATGTCGTCGGCTGTTCCTTTGACGATCTTCGTGCGAGCAAGACCCTTGTGCTCCAGTCGGGCACGCATCCCGTCGTGCGGCTCGACGGCGGTGATGTGGTATTGCTCGGGTCTGGCCGCGAGGATTTCCGTGAATTTGCCCGTTCCTGCCGCAAGATCGGCGACCCTTGCACCCTGGACCCCGACCATGTTCAATGCCTGCAGGAGTTGCTCGACGGCTGCTTCGGGATATGATGGTCGGTGGGCATCGTAGGCTGCCGCGGCGGCGAAACCGTTCCGCGCCACTTCTGGAAGTCCCCGAGTCTTCTTCATTTGAGGATCATCGATCATCGCCCGCGTGTGTCAAGTCTCACTCGGGGGGGGGGGGGGGGGGGATTGTTGACCGAAGGAGGACGATCAGAGAGACAAAGGTCAAATGGGTGGGAGTGAAAATCCACCGGCATTGTGCCGTGGTGGCCGTGGTCTGGGAGACGGGCGTGACTGGTACACCGTCCACTACTGGCTGACTGGATACACACATACTTTCCATACATATGTACATACATACTTCGACCACCGATAAGATTTGATCCATGTGAGTGAGGGGCCCACGATCTGACGTGTTCTGGAAGACTCCAAGAGTCAAGGAGTCCCTGCGTTTTTATCGTGCCCCGCACCAGTTGATGCCATCCCTCCAAAAAAAAAACCCCCCCATGGGCCGTGATCGTCGAAACTTGGGATCGAGACACTGTTTTTTCGATTGCCATGTCCAAGACGCGTGCGAAAGCCTAGCTTGTTTCTTCGCTGATCCCTCTCTTCCTTGTCCGTCCTCTCGAGTCGCTCCTCATTGACCACCATGGTTCTGCAAGCCATCCAATATGAACCGGCCGCCGGCGGTTCGCCCCCGACCCTGCAGATCCTAGACCAACTTCTCCTGCCTCATCGAACGACCTACGTCGGGATCCAGGATTGCGAGGAGGCCCATGCTGCCATCAAGCAGATGAAGGTGCGAGGGGCGCCGGCCATCGCCATTGTGGCCGCCCTGGCGTTGGCCGTGGAGATCGGAACTCGAGTCACATTGGGCGCACTTTCCACGGCAGAAGATATGCAACAGAGGATCGGCCAGCGGTTGGATTACCTGAAGACAAGCAGACCGACGGCAGTCAATCTAGGCGATGCCGTGGGCAAATTGAAGATTGTGGCACAGACCGCGGCGGCGAAGGCGGGCGCCGGGGTCGATTCGGTGGCCCAGGCCTACATTGCTGCCGCGGAACGCATGCTGGTCGATGATGTATCGGACAACAAGGCTATCGGCGAACACGGCGCTCGATGGATAGAAGAAAACACCTGGGCGGGGAAGAGGAGGAAAACAGACCCGGTGCAGGAGCTCAAGGTTCTAACACACTGCAACACTGGGTAAGACAGGAAAAAACCTGGTCGTTGCATGCCCTTGATCAATTGACATGCGTCTAGGTCTTTGGCAACTGCAGGCTACGGAACGGCTCTGGGTGTCATTCGATCTCTCCGAGCCGCCGACATGCTCACCCGTGCCTATTGCTCCGAGACTCGGCCTTACAACCAAGGGTCTCGCTTGACCGCGTATGAGCTCGTCCACGACCAAATCCCAGCAACGCTGATCACGGACTCAATGGCTTGTGCCCTGCTGGCCAAAGAGGGATCCAGTCTGGCAGCTATAGTGGTGGGAGCCGACCGAGTCGCAGCAAACGGCGACACGGCCAACAAGATCGGCACCCATTCTCTCGCCGTGCTGGCCAAGCATCACGGCGTCAAATTCTTGGTGGCGGCTCCCAGAACCACCATCGACCTAGCCACGGCTTCAGGGAAGGACATTGTCATCGAAGAACGGGCACCCGAAGAGGTTACGCGGATCAAAGGACCGAAAGTGACGCCAGACGGCAAGCTATTGGTTGATGAGGGTGCAGAGACAATCAGCACTGCGGCAATTGGGATTGAGGTCTGGAATCCCGCTTTCGACGTGACACCGGCTGAGCTTATTGACGGAGTCATTACCGAAGTTGGAGTGGTGGAGAAGAAAGACGGCAAGTTCGAGTTTGGATCAATATTCCAGCACTCTTAAACCAGAGCAGTCTTGCTTAGTGGAAGCGAAGGCCAGCCAGGCTGAGGTTTAGCGCTCTAAATATCCACCCATCTGAAGACTCGATGAGTGAGTGGACTGCTGAATGGACCTTGAAGCGGCGAAGGCCGAGGTTGACGGTGGCACGACTCATATTAGCGATAGGTTGACATGGCGAAGGCTTTGTGCCGACGAGTCGTTTTGAGCAAATGTGAGCCCATTACTGTTTCGACGTGGAAGTGTTCGACGAAGGGGTTCTCGCATCTTGTTGCCGTGGATTCTCCTCAAGGCTCGCCAGGAGTTGCTCAATTCGGCTTTCAATACCGTCCAGCTTAGATTCGAGAGCGGAAGCTGTCCTCTCTCCACTGCATGACGGTCAGAATGGATGGTAGACGAGGAGGAGGGCCTGCCGGGAGGAGTCGTACTCGGCCAGTTCTTGAAACGCCTTTTGACAGAGAAGGTTGTTTGCACGGTCAGCGAGAAGGCCCGGGACGGAAGCTAGTCGAAAGACCCTTTTTCCATACCTTTGCCATCTGAGAAGTCAACAGCTGAGGGTTGTCAATTTGGTGGGTGCGGTCCAATTCACCATTCTGCTCCTGGGAATTGCCGGTGGAAGCATCTTGCTGCGTCATCTTAGGAGCAAAGGTGGGATGGGCCGAGATTCCTGTTACTTCCGAACTTCCAAAGGATCGCTGTGTTGGGTGGTGGCCAATAGTTGACGAGTCAGAGGAGCGGGCCAGGGGCCAGGGTCTAGGGGCCAGGGTCCTCAGGGCTCAGGGCTCAGGATGAGAAATTGAATACCTGTGTGCAAATGCCGGTTGGATGAGCTTTCGGAAGGGGAAGGAAAGTTGGACGATGGAGGATGCAAAAGAGGTGAAGTGCGCAGGTGTCGTGGGAGCCACTTGCCACGCACCTGCCTACTGAGTAGTGCCTAGTGCCTTAGTGCCTAGTGCCCTAGTGCCTAGTGCCCACTGCCCACACTACTAAGTAACCAGTATTAAGTTAGTACCACGGTTAGTACTTACCCAGTACTACTCAGTCAGTACCACACTCCAGTCTCCCACACGGCCAGACTGCCAGTGCCCACCGCCCACCGCTCACTGCCCACTGCCCACTGCCCAATGCCAGTCTAGTACTAAACTCCTACTAGCAGTCCTTCCCGGGACGCTAGCCACTTTCGGGGATTATTCTAGCTTGGCAGATCGCTGTTGACCGCCAAATCCTTCGCTGCGCCTAGGCCTAGCGTCTAGCGCCTATTCGTCTTCTCTGTACGGAGTATTTCGCCGTTGCCTCTCTGGCCTCTGGGGAACAGAGCAGATTATCCCAGAATAATCCCAGATTGGAGATCCCATTCGATTGATCAGAAGCCCGGGGTCTCTCCCGGTTTCACTCTCTGCTGCCTCGGGTAGCATCACGCTCGCAAAGGGACGAGCCTCCCACCAAAAGAAAAGCAATTGAAGGCTGTCAAAGCCTTCAAGAGGCGTGCATGCATGCAGGGTGGTGGCCCACGTCCCTGCGTCCGCCAGTGACGAGTCCCTCCTCCCGCCCAACTGCCGACAGCACCCTTCCTACTGGTGCTTGCTCTCAACGCCCTAGGGACCTGAAGCTTGACGGGCGAATCCAAGCTCCGAAGCGCAAACACCTTGTTCTCACTGCTGTCTCCGATTTGATCTCTCGCCAGAGTCAAAGCTCAGACTTCGTCGAGCACTCGCAAAGCAATTACGGAGCAGGCATCTAAGAATCCTGGTCATCGCGGACCCGCAGAGGACAGACTCCATACTTCCCTCGCCTAAACCTGGCCGTCTTTTACGGTGCTGCACGGGGCAGGCTGTGTCCGGAAGTACCCAGTAAGTACGTACGACACACTACGGTCGAGTTAAGCAAGACACGAAAGAGAAGTGTCTTGAGGGGCCACTGAGGCCTGTCGCAACCTAAGAAAACAAGCCTTTTGGAAGCCCGTTACTCCTTGGTGCCACGGTGCGAGAAGATTGGGAAAGGTTCAGTGGCACGGTGGAAACCGAAGGCGTGGGGCACTTAGTCCTTACTTCTGCCCCTCGCCGGATGGCAGGTCAGAGCGAAAATGCGGCTTTCAATTCCGAGTCCTGGGCGAGCCAGTGGGCAGAGACCGGGTCAGGCCAAGATTCAGAGGTCAGAGAGAAAATGCGGCTTTC